>OW119934.1:81148528-81283878 GCA_933210815.1 Meta bourneti
TTTATAAATCATAGTAATATTACTCAATATTATTCCTATGGAGATTTCGAATTCTTTTTAGCCCCCCGGCAGACCCAGGACAAATCGAACGGGGTTATTATATAGCCTATGTGTCCCGCAGAATTCTGCAGGATGAATGTACCAAATTTAGTACGAATTGGTCTGACATTGATCGTATAAATACGCAATGTTATTCTTATGTGTATTTGGAATTATCTTTAGCCCCCTGTACCATATCGAGGATAAAAAAGACCACTTTCTGTAAAAATAATCTTACATTATCATAAAAATTTTCATTCCGATGACAAAGCTACAGTTTAAGAATTTACAGACGGGATACATAAACGATATGATACTGAGCTATTTTCAGCGCAACCGTACCCGCACTCTAAGATTCTAAAAAACTTCAAAGGTCATCTGGAGAGGCGACTCCTGTAGATGTTATCTCTGACGTCATCTGCACAGCCAGTCCGAGACAGAGCGCCCGTAGCAAGTGCTCTGTCCAGGATGACGGGACGTCACACCCCTTTGCATGCCCAAGACAATAAAACAGGGGTTAATATGTAACCTACGTTACCCGCAGGGTTGCAAAGAATAAGTGCACCAAATTTGGTGTGGATTTGTCAAACGGAATAGATTTGTATAGAGAACAGACATATGCCAACTCTGCTTTATATGGAGAGATAACGAAATACAATTTGATTTACTTGGGTTTATTTTATTATAAATTTATTTTTCCGATTTTTAGTATCCTTACACTAAGTGAACCTGGATAAACAAAAGTAAACGTGTATGGAATGGCGCTTATAAATTCCTATTTTCTTACATAATAAAGAAAAGCAGGAAAGTACGAGTATAATGTAAATTAAGTAGGGAAATATTCTCAGTTCCATTAAAAAAATGCAGTGTTCATCTTTGACTCTCCCCTTTAGAAGTGTTTTTAACTTTTTGAGAGATATATAGCGAGATAAAGAAAAATATTTGAGATAGAGAGATAAATTTAAGAGGTAGAGACAACGATGATAGACAGCACTGGTATCATTGGTATTAAGGTTGTATGTATAGACTAGAAATCCCCAAAATCTACCAGAATATCAATACTTTTTATTAGTTCAAAATATTGTCCAACTCCTTTTCTTTCAAACAATACCAAGGTCTTGTAAATATTCGAAATAGTTTTCTAGGTACAAGGGTTTTCGTTTGATACTGTCACCATATGCAAACATGTTTCCAAAACTTTAAACTCAATTTCTGAGTCGCTGTGTTTTTGCAATATTATGGTTTGTTCAAACAGTGATAACTCAATAATTAAATAATCTATTATAATTATTTTTGTATCATTATAATCTATATAATACAATTTATGGTTTGACGTTCATTCAAAGTTATTAGTAGAGAAATTACGTTTTAGTTGATTTTTAAACGTTGAAATTCCTGAAAAATAATCTTGATTTTTTAGACTTCTTTGGTGAAAAAAAATTGTGTAAAAACCTTATTCTCTCTAGAACTTGATGGAGGGTCAAAACAAGAAGAATAACATTAGAAATAATTTCTAACAGGAGTTGTGTTTCTGTACAAATTAGAATTTGAGATATCACTGTTCAAAATACATGATAATTGTTATTTTTATCCAAATTAGATAATTAAGGATTAAATTAATCTGAATTTTTGTCAATGAAATGATTTTAAGCACAAACTGATGACCTACTGTAAAAAATTGAATTTTTAAAGCCAAAATTTAAAAACAAATCTTCTAGTGTATACGTACACCCATTGTAATATGATTAATTATTCACCATTAAGTAAATATGAAGGAATTTTTTTGTGAGTAGCTTAAGGTGGGTACGTATACACTAGAAGATTTTTTTTAATTTTGAATTTAAAAATCCACGTTTTTTACAATAGGTCATTGGTTTGTACCTAAACTCATTTCAGTTTGAAAAATTCTAATTAATCTAATGATTAATTAACTCATTTAGATGCAAATAGATGATTAGCATGATTTTTCAAAAGTGATATCTCAAATTCCAATTTGTTCAGAAAGACATTTCCCATTGGAAATTATTCGTATTATTATTCTACATGTTTTGACCTTTAATCAAGTTGCTAGGGAGAATAGGTTTTTTATATGCAATTTTTTCACCAAGGAAGTCTAGAAAATCAAGATTTTTCAGGAATTTTGACATTTAAAAAAATCAACTAAAAATTAATTTCTAAACCAATAACTTTGACTGAAGGTCAATATATTTACTGTGTTATATAAATTAGAATGATACAGTTTTGGAAACACAAGTTTGTACATGGTGATAGTACGTAACGAAAACCCTTGTAACTAGAAAAGTATTTCGAATATTTGCAAGAACTTGAGATCGTTTGAAAACTAAGGTGTTGAATTAATTAAATATGTTGCATTTTTAAAAAAGTATCGATATTCTAGTCAATTTTCTTGATTTCTAGTGTATCACCTTAAACGTTTGTGAATCGTCCCTTGCAAAGCTCTATCTTATAGTAATTACGTCGCCGAGTGACTTGATGGAGCAATTAAAATCTCCGCACCACTGATTTTGGTGTTATTTTATTATCCTATCAAAGTACGTTAAAAAAGTGTTTTTGTTACGATGCATTGCAAACACCTTATCGAAAGCATGCCGAAGACAATTACTTTTAAAAAGTTAAGCAGAAAGGTAAATATTGTGCAAATTAAGTATTCAGATTAAAACAGAACAACGCTCTAGAGACAAAAAGTGTGTAAATTCCTTTTATATTCCCTAAGAAAACAAGTACTAAAGTTTAAAGTAAACAGAACAGAATTTAAAAACCGCATAAACACGTACCTCGTAAAAAAATTAGTATTAAACTGTCGAGAATATACTTCTTTTCCTATGAACAGAAAAAGTTAGGTAGTTTAAATAAACATTCCTTGCATTTTAACAAAATTGGTGTCAAAAGTATATGATGCCTTTGTAAAAAAATTTTAACCCTCTGAGAGACATAAGATTTCCGAGTAGTGTAGTATTTCTTTTGCCACACAATACACATAATAGATAAACGACACGTCTATCAGTCAAAAGAATCTATGGATTCGTTCTATCGTTAAAAATATTCTATTGTTCATATACTTAGAATAGAATTCTTTGGAAAGATTATATTGGTCCTTTCTTTAGAAGCTAATCCTTTGGAAAGATTATATTGGTCCTTTCCTTAGAATAGAAACCTTTACTAAGATTATGTTGCTTCTTTCCTTAGAATAGCATTTTTCGGAAATATTTTATTGCTCATTTCCTTAGAATAATCCATAGGAAAGACTCTATTGCACATTTCCTTAGAATAGAATCATTTTAAAGGATTCTATTGCGCATGTCCTTGGAATAGAATCCCTTGGAAAGATTCTGTTGCTCTTCTTTCTTTATAATATAATTCTTTGGAAAGATTTTATAGGTCAAGGCGAATATACAAGTAAGAAGTGACGTAAGGAAGACTGAAAGTTGCATGGTATAATTATGTGTGTTAACCCCTCATAGGGTTAATACACTCTTTGTATTGTCGCATACATTACCTATTCACATGATAAAAATATATAATTTTATTTGCATAATGTTGATTTTTATGAGAAAAATACTGCCGAAGAGAGATGTTTTATGATATCGGATTTTAGTTAGCAATGAGTGTAGAAATGCACAATGTGTCCTTATCCTTCACCTTATCCATTAACCTTATCAATGAGTGAATCAATGCATGTGAAATTACCATATCAATGAGTCAATCAGAGCCCAATATAAAATTACCACATCAATGAATGAAGCTGTGCACAATGTGAAATTACACTATCAATGAGTGAAGCAATACATAATGTGAATTTATCCTATTAATGAGTGAATCAATGTATAATGTGAATCTACCCTATCAATGAGTGACGCAGTGCACAGGTGAATTAACTCTATCAATGATTGAAACACTATACATTGCGAAATTACCATATCAATGATTGAAGATGTTCACAATGTAAATTTATACTATCAATAAGTGAATCAATGCATAATGGGAATTTATCCGATCAATAAGTGAAGCACAGTGAAATTTCGATTAACCGTCACATTTTTATCCGTCAGTTTCTGTTAACCGTCAGTTCGTTATTAAAAGTTAATTAATTAAATATTAAAAGTTATTAGTACGTATGCACATGCATACATACTATACTCATGCATATATACTATACTTCTACCTAAAGTACGGAACATTGCCGCTCAGAAAGCACGAGTCTCGAAGAAACGAAAGAAAATGGCAGACTATTTTAAAATGTGAATATGTATATACGTCTAGAGCGTAAGTTTGTGTAACAATGTGTACATATGTACTATACTGTACTTAATGTAAATTGTATATTGTTTGTTTCTTTAAAATAAAATACATGTACAGTGCATTTCCAGTTCGTGAACGTGCATTTTTTATCATTCGTTCATATACAATGGATGGGGGTGGGTTGTTATTTCAGGTTTTTCTGTTATCCGTCTATTCGATTAACCGTCACGATACTGGTCCTGACCCTGACGGTTAATCGAAGTTTCACTGTAATGCACAATATGAATTTACAATGAGTACAACTACTATCAAACTTTAAAATTAGGGCTATAAAAATGTTTACATATTTGCTATCTTTCATTTAAGCACCCTTAGGATAAATCTGACCCCTAGGATAGATTCACAAATTTTTCGATCAACGCCCCTTTTTAAAAGACAATATTTTTCTGCACATCTCTGGACAATCTTCTCAACTACTAATAAATTGAAGCTTATATAATTTTTGAATTTATTTCTCAAAAAATAAATATGCAGCTATGTGAAATTTTAAAATAAAAAAAACAGTTTGGAAATAAAACAACTTGGAACTGAAATTATGAAGCAAACATTGATAATGTTTCGTTTGTGGGTGATTGACTAACGCCAGACTTCAATCGATATTATACTATCTAAGTTTCTTTGCTTTCGCCATGGGCTTATCTGTTAAAAAATTTACTGTTGTTTTATGAAATTCGTTGATGTTTATTTATACATTTAAAAAATAATGCCTTGTATTCACAAATAATTTTACTCGTGTCAACACCACTGAAACTTCACCCTTTAATTAGAATAGAATCCTTTTGGAAGTAATCCATTTGTTTTTTCTTTGGAATAGAATCCTTTGGAAAGATTCTACTGATCATTACTTTAGACTAGAATTCTTTCGAAATGGTTTGCTGGTCATGAAAATGGAAATTGAAAATTGTTCGTTCAAATAATCCACAGAACCTTTCAACTGTTAGATATCTACAAAGTTTCTATTGGTTCTTTCCTTAGACTAGGATGCTTTGGAAAGATTCCATTGGTCCTTCCCTTAAACAGAATCCTTTGGAAAAATACTATTGCTCATTTCCTTAGAACAGAATCCTTTGGAAAGGTTATATTGGTTAAGATCGAAATCGATCAAAATGAGGCAGGAAAGACTGTAGGATGCAAGATGGAATTATGGGTGTGAACCTCTCAGAGGGTTAATATTTGTTTACTCCAGTAGTGTTTACTATCAAAGATTCTAGTTTCAACTTACAATTAACTCTTGAAAACAACTAAGCCGAGATATACGGTGTATATTCACTGTTTGCAAGCAATATTATTACTAAGCATTTTGTAAATCATGAAAAGCATTTTATTATATTTCATGATAAAAAATATTTTGAAAGGGTGCTTGTGACTCAAGGAAGAAAGCCAGGAGTTGAGTCTCCCCAGTTGATAAGTTTATAGAAATATGAGTGCCATGAGATACATTGTTTAAATCAAGTTGCTCCTATCTAAATTATTTTCCTATATTTTAAATGTTATGCAACACATAATTTATCTAGACAATATGAATCATTTAATGAAAATAAATTAACATGGTAGAACTTTCACCATTTGTAGTTCAGATTTTTGTCCTTAATATTTAATAAGTTCCTTTTAGAAGCATCGTATAAATCTAAACTCTAATTAGTGAGACGCATCTAAATTGCTTTTAGAAATAGGAAACCTTAGTAAAATATTAAGGTAACGTCTATTGAAAGTTACTGATTAGTTTCTAATTGAAACTGGTGAAGTTTGCCCTTCTAGTTGGGAACAAATTAAGCTCATAAACATAACAACTTAACCGTTATTGACTAAAACCAAATTATTTCGCTCACATTAAACCGCATCCTTAAAATGTACAATTCGCTTCAATGTTATCGATCTATGCTGTCAGAGCTTTTGGGTTGTTTTTTTATGTTAGCATCTCATGGTGGTTCCCGAAGTTAAAAAAGTGTTTAACAGAACTCGTAAATTAAACGCGTAAACTCAACAAATTAACCGTTGTGAGTGAAACCAAATTCTACCGCTCACATTCAACCAAATCCTTAAAACGCAAAATTCGCTATAATACAGTATTTATCGGTGTTTGCTGTCAGGTTTGGGATTGAGTTTTTTCACTGCTGGTATATCTTGCTAGTTTCCGAAGCTAAAAAAGTGCTTAACAGAACTTGTAAGCTAAACGAGTAAATTCAAAGAATTAATCGTTAGGACTGAAGTGACCAAATTATTCCAATCACATTCAACCACATCCTTAAAATGCAAAATTTTCTACAATACAGTATTCATCGGTGCTTGCTGTCAGAAAGATTTTGGATTGTGCTGTTTCACTGTTGGTATATCTTGCTAGTTTCCGAAGCTAAAAAAGTGCTTAACAGAACTTGTAAGCTAAACGAGTAAACTCAAAGAATTAACCGTTATGACTGAAGTGACCAAATTATTCCAATCACATTCAACCACATCCTTAAAATGCTAAATTCTCTATCATACAGTATTCATATTTATTTGCTGCCAGTTTCTGGATTTTGTTCTTTCACTGTTGGCATTTCTTGGTATTTCGCGAAGTTAAAAAGTGTTTAACAGAACTCGCAAATTAAAAAAGTAAACTCAACAAATTAACTGTTATGACTTAAACCAAAGTATTTCGCTTACATTAAAGCACATCCTTAAAATGCAAAATTTGCTACAATATAATATTCATCGGTGTTTGCTGTCAGATTTTGGACTGAGTTTTTTCAGTTAGCATTTCTTGGCAAACTAAAAAGTGTTTAACGGAACTCGTAAATTAAATGCATAAATTCAACAAATTAACCGTTATGACTGAAACCAAATCATTCCGCTTTCATTAAACCACATCCTCGAAATGCAAAATTCGCTACAATACAGTATTCATCGGTGTTTGCTGTCAGATTTTGGATCATGTTTTTTTCGCTGTTAGCATCTCATCATGGTAATTCGCAGAGCTAAAAAAGTGTTCCACAGTGCTCTTTGACTAAGTAAGAGATTCCAGATTTTACGCCTGATAAAATATGCAGATTAATTACTTAATTATGCATCTTCAGCGAAGGAGAAAGAACTAAGGGAGCCAAGTAAAAAACCAGGTCGAATTTCCCTCGATTCCAAACTTTTTCTGGGAGGGATTGAAGGAATTTAGATGGAAAGAATTCATGTGCAACGCTTGCGTCTCACAGATATTTTGTAATTAAAATCGAAAGATTTTAATCTAGCTTTAATATTCACGTCTTAAGCCTGAAAGCAATGCAAATGTTGTCAGTCATCAGTAAAGCTCCAAGGCATTCTCAGAATAAGCTGTGCTATTATTATTTTTTTAAATATTCAAAACTCGCCTTTTTTACGTAATCAAGGACTAATGATGTAAATGTTCTTCACTGCGCGAAGTTCGTATGATATTTAGCTTCCACTGTTCAGGTCATGAATAAAACATGCGAAAGTGATGTTTCAGTTTAAATAATCTTTAATTTATTTTAAACTTTTGAAAAGAATATGGTGGTTAAATTTAATGCTGCTTGACTGCAAAATACTGTTTCTTGGCCCCTGAATGGATATTATCCCCTGTATCATCTTTGGAATGGATGCTTTTAGCAACTAAATGGAGGTATTGCTATAATATTTTTATGGTTAGATTTTCCTTGAGGGTTTATTAACTCTTGTTGAAAGTACGGAGTCTTGGAAAGACATACCAAAGTATAATTTAACCTCATTTTAAAAATTCATAATACTCTGATGATTTACTTTTGTGCAAAAATTTGATCTATAAAGCTGTTGCGAAAGGATTTCCATTCTGGGCAATGAAAAGTTGTTTTCTCTACTTGGATCTTTATTTCCCCTTTGATATAAAAATATAAAACCTGTTCCCAAATGTCAACCATTTTTGGCGAAAGAAAGTATTTTCTCTTTGGATATTCATTCCCTTTGATTTAGAAAGGCTAAACACCTGTTTTCAAATGGCATCCATATTTGGCAAAAGAACATATTTTATCTGCTTTTATCTATATTCCCCTAAGATTTACAAAACCAAGCTGAAAACCTGTTCTCAAATGGCGCCCATCTTTGGAAATAGAAAATGTTTTCTCTACTAAGATCTTCATTACCCTTTGATTTACAAAAATTAAAAAAACGGTTTCCAATTGGCCATCCATCTTTGGAAAAGAAAATATTTTTCCTATACTAGGAAATATACTATATACTATATTCCCCTTTGATTAACAAAAACTGAAAAAACTGTTCTCAAATGGCTTCCATCTTTGGCAAAAGAAAGTATTTTCTTTTCGTGAATCTTCATTCCCTTTGATTTACAAATACTAAAAACTCTTCCCAATTGTCATCCATTCAAATCAGAGTGAAATTATTTCTCTACCTGCATCTTACCTTTAAATTTCAAAAGTACTACAATAGTAAGTTCACGTCTTTTTACAGCTGTTTTCATTTCCACACAACCTAATATATAAGTTAAGGAAAAAGGTAAGACAAAAGAACCTGAGCACTTTTAAATGATTTAATAACAGATCATTATCGAAACGCCATAAAAATAAGCTATGTAAGCAAAGGGAAGGGTTTATACCCTTTGAAAAATTCATTCCAGACACGTGAAATGACTTTGATGCTTACAAACAAAACAGAAATTAAACAAATGAAAGAATTAGAAAAACATTGCGTCGTTGATTCGTGGTTTTGAAACGAATACTTTTTGCGTGACAAAATTTGTTTTGTATCCTACAACTTCACAGAATCTTAGCTTTCCATCGACAAAATAACTGCTTTATTCCATCTTGAGTACAGTTAATTAATTCAGAGGCATTTCGCAAACAAATCAAAAACATATTCGGTAGTATCTGCTCTAAGTAAGAGATTGAAGTAATAGAAAAAAAAAGAAGTTTTAAAGATATAATTAGAAATGCAATGTAAGAGAATAGTCACGATATTAAACAATTTAGAGGTAAACAACATTCTTAAAGAACAAACTACTACGTAAAACGCCTCTTAAAATATACTTGGATAATCTTTTCATCAATATTTAATTTTTTCTTGGTGAAAAGAAAATATTTTATGAGGAGGTAGTCTAATTTTGTTACTCTATGCAAATTTCTTCGTTTTTCGCTCAATAAAGAAATTAAGCAAACACTTCAGTAACCTTTTTAAAGAGAAATAATAGTACTCTCAGTTTGCATTTTAATTTTGCTCCATAATATTTTATGAAATCTCTAAAAGTTATTAAAATCATGTAAAATTAAACACGTAGATTTAAGTTGAAATTTTTCAAAAATAAAAACTGTTTTTAAATGCGAATTTCGTTGTTATTAGTTCTGGAGAATAACGATTTTTAGAACGTAATGAATGATCAGAAAATGCTCAATGATACATTGTACGACAAATGTGAAACGATAGTCAATGTTAATTATGAATAATAAAGAATTTTAATGTTTAATAAATCACACACAAAAAGTAAATTAACTTACATAAAGCAAATGTTAAATGACAAATTTTAAATAAAATGTTAAATGATAAATTGCAAAGCAAATGTTAAATTATAAAACACAAACTGTGAAATGATAAACAATAAAACAAATGAGAAATAATAAACTATGCAGAAAAATGATAAATTATAATTTATAAGGAAACCGTTAGCAGTAAATTATAAAACAAATGTTTAATTATTAGAAATAAAGCAAATGTAAAATGATAAATTTTAACAAAACGTTGGTTATAAATTTGAAAAAAAATGTGAAATGATATGAAGCAAATGTGAAAATATAAATTACATGGAAAGCGTTAAATTTCGATAAATTAAGCGAATGTGAAATGATAAATTATACAGAAAACATGAAATTATAAATTATGAGAAAATGTTACTGGTAAATTATAAAACAAATGCTTAAGTATGATATAAATAAAACAAATGTAAAATGATAACTTATAAACAAAGATGCGAACTGACAAATCATCAAGAAAAATGTAAAATGATAAATTGTAAAGAAACATGTGGAAATGATAAAATATAAAGCAAATGTGAAATCATAAAATTATGCAAAAATGTTCAACTTCCTTCTTACGAGGAAACGTTAAGGAATCTATACATACACTGCTGGCCACCGTAAATGCAACACCCTGAAGGAAGCATGCAAATAATATGAAATTTACAACATGCATTAGCGGAGGTGAGATACGCAAATGATTAGAATTTCAGCGCAGACGCACATCACGCGCGCCTGTGGCGCCACTTCAAAGCGCTATTTAAGGCTTGGAGATTTCGACGATTTCAAGTACGGCAATTGTGTTTTTCTTGTGGTTTTTTCAAAAAAACGATCAATTATGCCTCGTAGAAAACAGCGATCATCTTTTGATCAAGTATCCGAGTTCGACAGAGGAAGGATAGTGGCCTACCGAGATTGTGGATTATCTTTCAGGGAAATCGGTAGTCGTGTTGGACGAAACCAAACAACTGTAATGCGGATATGTGATCGTTGGATGCAGGAGGGTACGACGGACCGACGTGTTCGATCGCATCCACCTCAGTGCACCACTTCACGTGATGACAGGCATATTGTGCGTATGGCAGTGACGGATCGCTCAGCCACATCACGAACCATAGCACAGCACATTCAGTCTGTACCGCATCATCCAGTGTCTGCGCGTACCATTCGACGCCGTTTACAGCAGAGTGGTCTGTCCGCAAGACGTCCATTGCTTCTACCCTTGACGCAGAACCACAGACGTTTCCGCCGCCAATGGTGCGATGAAAGAAGGATGTGGACGGCAGAATGGAATGAAATTGTCTGTACTGACGAGTCACGCTTCTGTCTGCAACATCACGATGGTCGGATTCGAGTCTGGAGACACCGTGGAGAGAGGATGCTGAACAGCTGCGTTATGCACCACCACACTGGTCCTGCACCGGGTATTATGGTATGGGGCGGTATTGGATATCACTCTCGCACTCCTCTAGTACGCATTGCCGGTACTTTAAACAGCCAGCGCTACATCTCCGAGGTGTTGGAGCCAGTTGTCCTTCCTTACCTTCAGGGCTTGCCCACAGCCATATTTCAACAGGATAATGCGCGACCACACGTGGCACGCATTGTCCAAGGGTTCTTCGTCAATCGCCAGATTGGATTGCTTCCCTGGCCAGCTCGCTCTCCGGATCTTTCGCCGATAGAAAACATGTGGTCCATGGTTGCTCAACGATTGACACAGAATACATCCCCAGCTGCCACACCAGATCAACTTTGGCAACGTGTGGAAGCTGCTTGGTCTGCTGTACCCCAAGAACACATCCAAAGTCTCTTTGAATCAATGCCGAGGCGTGTGGCAGCGGTGATCTCCAACAATGGCGGCTACTCTGGCTACTGATTTTGGCAGGAACCACACTTCACAGAAGTCTATAAATTTAATCATTTGATACTTGGTCAACATGCTATCTACAAAATAAATTTTGTTGTGATATCTCTTGTCTTTCTTGGTGTTGCAATTTGGGTGGCCAGCAGTGTACAAAGCAGAGTTGGCTTCTGTCTGTTCTCTATAGAAATCTGCACCGTTTAACCAATCTACACCAAATTTGGTGCACTTATTCTTTGGAACCCTGCGAGTAACGTTGGTTACCCGCAGGGTTCCAGCGTTAACCCCGTTCTATTTGTTCTAATATTAACCCCATTCTATTTGTTTTTGGTGTGCATAAGTGGTGTAACCTCCCGTCATCCTGGACAGATCATTTGCTAGGGGGCGCTCTCTTCCGGTCTGGCTGTGCAGATGACGTCAGAACATCTACAGGAGTGGGCTCTCAAGATGATCTTGGAGGTTTTTAGAATCTTAGTGTATGATGCAATCTCAGATGATTGCGGATGCGCTGAAAATAGCTCAGTATCATATCGTTTCTGTATCCCGTCTGTAAATACTTAAACTGTTGCTTTATTATTGGAATGTAAATTTTTTTGATAATATAAGATTATTTCACAGAAAGTGGTTTTTTGTCATCGATATCGACAGGGGGCTAAAGACAATTCGAAATCCTCATAGGGATAACATGGCGTATTTATACGATCAATTTCAGACCAATTCGTACTTAATTTAGTTCATTCATCCTGTAGAATTCTATAGGTCACATAGGCTATATATTAACCCCTTTCGATTTGTCCTGGGTCTACAGGGGGCTAAAAACAATTCGATATTTCCATAGGAATAATATTGGTATATTACTATGAATTACAGTGCAACTTGGATAATTCGAAGCTGAAGGGACCACTAAAAAGATCCGAATTATCCAAAACTTCGAATTAACAAAGTTACATCTTTTAACTTTAATTTCAGGTCCACTGAATGCTTGAAAAGATTATTCTGTCAATAAGTAAATATTTATTCATAAAGATCATGGTATGAAAGACTTAAACATTATATGTATGTAAAGAAAGTAAGTTTTACATTACGTCAGCTACAGTACATATTACATGTACTGTAGCTTACGTAACAGGTGGCTGGAAGGGGATTTCAGCTTTCACGTGTCGAACAGGTGGGAGTATTCCGGCAATGATTTCTTAACGAAGAAAGGCCGAAAAGTCGTTATGGTTCGAAAGTTTTTATAAAAAACTTCGAATTAAGGAAGTTGAACTTCGAATTATCCACGATTTTTTAACATTGATTTAATGAGAAGTTCAAGGGACTAAGAGAAATCTTCGAATTAAAGACGTTCGTTTCATCCAAGTTGCACTGTATAAACAATTCAACCCGAGCAACGCCTAGTAATTCAGCTAGTAATTTATAAAGTAAATACTACGCTGTAAAGTATACACTATACACACCCAAGCATGCTTATATGGAACAATACTAATTTTATCGTCAACCAACTTAAAATACAACGTTGTATCTAAAACGAGCAACACACAAACTTTCTTGTCTCTTCATAGAAAAGCTGTAGTCACCAGAATACAAAAGCTCCTCATAGCCCATGGTAGCTCTTAAAAGGAAAGAATACAGAAGGGCATCCATTTCCCTAATAGCAAGACATGGCACCAAGAGCAAAAAATAATCCAACAATGACTAAGAATTCCCTCACTCGATATCATCAGGAAAGAAAGGCAGTAAACAAAGTCTTGCTGAAGTTGGTGCTACACAGACGCACGTATGAAGGAAAAGAAGATACGAAGAAACACAACACACGATACGAAAACCCTTGTAATGGTCCTGAGAGTAAGACTCTGCTGCTCTTTGCACCACAAGCTCGCGATGTCCACTTCCAAATGTCCTTCAACAACGGCCAGGATCATTTCTTTTTTCTGTATCGCACATGATGGCCCTTCTATTTTTATCTTTATTATTGATACTTGCCTCTTGCTTGACATAAAATAAAAAAGCGCTCTTAAAACTTTACCACTCAATCGTCTATCATCATATTTGCAGATAATGATAGTGAATAGGCTTTCCTACTCAGATCGTTGCAGTTGTTTTGTGTTGTTTTTCGATTTTCAAGGAGGCTTACGGGGCCTCCGCTTAAACAACACGAGGCGATTTCTTGTTTTCTTTTATTATGTTTACGGTAAGCTTCTTAGCGAGGCCAATTTATTGAGCTGGAGCTATAGAATAAATCGATGGGAATAACTTATGGTTTTCTTTTCGATTCTATAAGACCTTTATCGAATTTCTGTAACATTAATAGAGTGAAGATTCGTTTCATACACAAGGTTCTTGTATATATCATGCTTAAGCGTATTGAACATGAATGAGTTATAAGTACGTTATTTCATTAAAAAAATTAGTTTTGCAGTCGTGAGTTCAACAAATGACGGTAGTTATGGCAAAAGATTACCTTATTTGTTTTACAGTCGTGGATCGAACGAGAAGGATGGGGCCACTTCGTGATAAGCTCGTTTCTCAGTTCACTAAATGATGGCAGTTATAGCAAGAGCTTAGCTTATTAGATTTTAAGGCGTGGGTAAAACATCGGGATGACAGGTCTATCCCTGTTAAACTCGTTTCCGAGTTCATTAAATAACGGTAGTCATTGCAAGAGCTTAGTTTATTCTTTTTGCAGTCGTAGATCGAACATCAGAATGATGGGGCCACTCCATGATAACTTCGTTTCTGAGTTCATTAAATGATGATAGTTATAGAAAGGCTTAGCTTATTAGTTTTAAAGGCGGGGTCAAACATCGGAATGATGGTCCACTTCCTGTTAAGGAAGTAGCTCGTCTCTGAGTTCACTAAATGGCGGTAGTTATGGTAGGAGTTTAGCTTACTAGTTTTGCAGTCGTGTATCGAACATCGGAATGATGGGTTCACTCCCTGTTACGGAAGTAGTTCGTCTCTGAGTTCAATAATGATGGCAGTTATGGCAAGACCTTAGCTTATAAGTTTTGCAGTTGTGGGTCGAACATCGGATTGATGGATTTACTCCCTGTTTCGTGAGTAGCTCGTCTCTGAGTTCACTAAATGATGGTAGTCATTGCAAGAGTCACCTTAGTTGGGATTCAATAGGAAACAAACCTTCACAAATGTGAACCTGCGAAAACCCAACTAAGGGCACACACATTTATTGTAACTACGCATTGACATATTGAATGGTTCATTGATCATTCACGTATCCGTAGATATATAGAAATTTACTCTTGGATGCGATTTAAAAAGCAAAACAAATGTACACAAATGTGAACCTCCAGAAACCAAACTCAGGGCACTATGATAACTACGTAGTGACACATTGACAGATTCATTGAACATTTACGTATCAGTAGAAATGTAGAAATTTCCCCTTGGTTAGGATTCAAGTAGGAAAAACAAACGCCAACATATTTTAATCTGCATTCCGAAGAGGATAAATATTTTCTACAGAGTAAAGCAATTTTTGTAACAATGTAAATCGTACTTTCTTATTTAAAGTGTTAGTGGATATTGAAATTTAAGTTTAGATACTTTTCATTGAGGATTCTCTAAATTAGTTGGATGTGTAGATGCAACCATGTATAAGTTATCTGAGCGTCATTACACGAAAAGTTTACTTACGTTTTCCGTTCATTTCCATTGACTTTTCTGTAAATAAATTTCCTGGGAAAAATTTCGAGATAAATAAAGCAGTATTTTGGATATCATTAATTTTACATTAACTGAAATGCAATAACACATTTGCTTTTATATGTGAATAAACATACTTGAAATTGAAATTAGAAAGCAACTCCTTGTAGAGTCACGGAAAAAAACGAACCATCCCTCTTCATTCGAGCAAATTTAACAGTAGATAAAATTCAAAGAAGGCATTTGACAGGAACTAACGTCCTGTTTAAATTCAAATGCATAAAATTTGCATAAGGGGCTGTCTTCATATTAAATTATAAGCACCAACTTTTCATTTCTAACTAGAACCCCCTATTCTCATAAAAAATTTTGAATCTATATCAAAATTTAACTTCAGATATCAAATTTCATGTCATTAGGTCTTACCGTTTCGAAGTTATGACTACAGAAAAATTAGGGCTCCTAATGTTAAATCCGCTTCTTAGACTTTTATGGATATCTTCCTAAATAATATTTCTATGGATCTGATAATTTGTGCCATGTTACTGTGTTAAACAACCCAAACAAAATTCACCTAATATTTCATTTTAAAAATAGTTTTTAGTATACGATAATAATTATTAAATTAATGTTTAAAAAGTTATGAATTGAACCTTACTATATTTTAATAGGAATTGATTCAGGAGGACTTCTAATATCACCATGTAAAATTTCAGCTCATTCCAATGGTTAGTTATTGCCATTACATTAAATTTCCCTCATTATGGCGATTTTAGGGGGCAACCAAAAGTTTAGAAAACGACTGACAAACCTCGGATGGTAATTCTTTAATAGTTTGCAATTTAATTTTAAATACAATATAACTCTCGTATCGTTTTCTCTTGTAAAATAAATGTAATAATTGTTTACAAGCGTTGACAAATACATTTAAAATAGTGTTCAAATTTGAAATTCTGATAGCTATAACTACGATTAATCTCGATCTACAAACAGCGATTTTAAATGTGGACACTTACGCGAATAAATAGATCCTATGCGTGCACTATTCAAGTAGAATTTCTTTCAGTGAAAATTAATTAACAAATGTGTTCCAACGTTTAAGACTCAAGCCCAATTTTCGTGAAATGTCTAACAGAGACTTATTTTGCATCTTTCACCAAAAGAGGCAGTCTTAAGATAATTGGGAATGCAACGTTTTCCTTCATGAATTAAAACCAGCACTCTAATGCTGTGTGACATTGTGTTTGATGCAGCTGTAAGATTTGGGATAACAGGAAAGATGTTGAGATACTGAGACTACGGTTTCGTTGAAAGCTTTTAACAAGAATTTAAATTAAAACCGACTTGAAGATTCCCAAGAAGCTATTTTAAAGCAAAACTAGCACTTAAATGTGAATCTCTATATTGATCTGCAATAAATGCCGTTGGTTTTACCCTCTGAGCATCAAGAGATTCCCGAGTAACGTAGGGATCGTCATGGCTCAGTGTGTATGTCCACACCGCTAGCAACCTTCGAGTTGTAGGCGGTGCAGGTTCGATTCCTATCAGGTGCATTCCTCCCTGGGTGTATTTCTCTCTTCTGTATCAGTAAAACTTCCATTATGTGTGTCTATTACTTGATGTTGCATGTTTAGTGTCTGGCACAGCATGGCCAAATATGGCCCTTGCTCCATAAAACCGACAAACCAACCAACCAGAGCAACGTAGTATTGCTTTTACCCACTACACAAATAATAACGGATTCTTTCCAACTTTAGTAAGTTTCTATTGGTCCTTCTCTTAGAGTAGAATCCTATAGAAAGATTCCATTGGTCTTTTCATCAGAATAGAATCCCTTGAAATTTTTTGTTGCACTTTAAATTAGAATAGAGTCCTTTGGAAATATTCTATTGGTTCTTTTCTTAGAATAGGATCCTTTTAGAAAGATTCCATTCGTGTATTTTACTTAGAATAAAATCTTCTTGAAATTTTCTATTGGGCCTTAAATTAGAATAGAATGTAATCTTTTGGAAAATTCTATTGGTGCTTCTATTGGGGGGTTAAGCAAACACTATCCACTACACACGTTACAGTAATGCACTGTCATTGATCTTCTAACCCTCCGAGTGATCTCGACGAGATATCTCGTCATTCAAGATCTGACCAATTTTGCTAATGACGAGAAGCCTCTCCAGATATTGCCGATTTTTTTATGAGATTGAGATTCGATCAGATTTCTTTTAATGATCACAATTGCGTTTTCTTATAATGACGAGATATCTCGTCCAACGAGATCTGATTAATTTTGCTAATGACCATATACCTCGAAGATACAATCACCAGGAGGGATAAAATGAATAATTGAGCTTTTACATATCATAGTGACTAATTATAAAAATTACAATAATTATCAAAAATTACAATAATTATCAAAAATTACAATAATTATAAAAATTACAATTGAATTACAAAAATCAATCGATCGTATGACAACAATAACGAATATAAGCGACATCTTATTATTTGAATTAATATGGAAATCAAATTAAACCTTTCCTCGATACGACCATCCATTAAAATGCTTTTAAAAGGATGAGCTCCAATAAACTGGTCATTGTCCTATTCGAATTTCCATTAGATCCCACAATGAAGTGTAAATATATTTCCACTCCTCCAGTAACAAGATGCAGAGTTTGAATAATACAACTAGACTAGACTTAGTACTTGAAATTCAGGCTTAGGGAAGAATACCTGTTTTATTCGAGAGTATCTCTTGAAATGATTAACTCCCATTCTATTTATTTCGTGAAAAGGCTAGCTTGAAATTAATCTACTAAGTAATGGATATTTGCGTACTTAGTTTCGAAATTTATTATTTTAATCCCAATCTAGTCTTTCTCGGATACACTGGGTTGATTTTCGCAGAGCCTGTTCATGCATTATTGAAAAGGAAATGACACGTTTAATTCTATGCATGCTGTGAAGTTCCGATTTCATTTGAGATAGCGAGTATAACTTTATTGATTATTCTAGTAAATGATGGATTATGGTTGTAAAGGGAACTGAATTGGTAGGGATATATTGGTATAGAATTCGATGACCTTGATAATGTTATTGGCCTTAAGTTCTGTAAGAACTTCTCATTGTTGTGCTTGTAGCAAACACAAGTTCACTATTTTGGAAAGTATATTGGGCCGTTTGTGCGTACATTTAACCCTTTTAAGGGTTCACGAGTATAACTTACGAACTAAAATCTTCCCTTCATAACTATCGGATCTTTCTCTTCGGGTTTTATTCCGTACAGTCGTCAATAGCCCGTTGTGTTGTTCCAGTGTGACGTTAATTAAAATACCTGCCTACCTACCCTTCATAAGTTCTAAACAGTTTTGAACTTATTGACCAATATAATCCTTCCAAAGGATTATTTTGAAATGACAATATCACTAGAATTATTTCGAAAAATTCTGTTCTAAGGAAAAGACTAATAGTATCTTGTGAAAGGATTATTTTCTAATAAAAGGACCAATAGAATCCGTCGAAAGAGTTCTGTTCTAAGAAAAGGACTAATAGTATCTTTTGAACATGACAAGCTTTCGTTATGTTGAAAATTCATTCATCGAGTGATAAGACTTCAATCCTAAAGTTTCTTTTCGTCATTTGGCCGTAGTTCAAAATTACGTGGTGTTGTCCTCAAATCTTTCCCTTCGGGATTGACCTCGTATCGTCACCAATAGCCCGATGTTTTGCTCCAGTGCGACGTTAATTGAAATACCTACCTAAAGTTTCCTTTTTAAAAAATAAGGTCTTTTTAAAAGCTTTTTTAAAGAAATCATTTTTAAAAACGTTTTTGAAAAGTTTTTTTAACTTTTTGGATAAAAACTTTTTTTTAATTTTTTAGGAAAACGCCCCGTTAATTTTTTTGGAAAAAGAACTTTCTTAACTTTTTAGAAAAGAAACGTTTTTTTGTTTTTTTAGAAAATAAATTTCTCTTAGAATAACGTGCTTGGAAAGAGACAAAGATTAAAAGTAACATACTGATTACCATTCGCCTGTAATGTGTATCTTTGAAGAAAATTATGGAAAAATACGCAAATTGACAAACTGCAATTTCTTTCTGAAGCGACGTTACACCAAAATATTTTTCTATAGAGATGAAATTTTTATTCTCTTTGTCTCCCAAAAAAATCCTGATTAAGCCCTCTGTTTCAGTTCATGACGAACACAGCACGTCCAGGAAAAGCCCGAAACGAATATCCTGATCATTTTGGTCAGCGTGCCAGTGTTTAAAAATCAACAGACAACTTGAATGACAGCAATAAAAATATCCAAAACACGAAGAGTTTACGTGTCTTTCAAAATATTGATTTGGTCCGTTGACAAACGTGAGAAGCATGCCAAAGAAATAAACATTCAAATACGTATGCCTTCCTTATGGAAGTTGAACTGTCACTGTGATAAAGATGAATACGCAACGATGAGTTGCATTTGTACATATTACAAGGTATATTATCCATCCATCTATACATTAAATGAGCTGAGTTTACCTGGCGTTGCTCGGGTTTAATTGGTTAAACGTCGATTGAAAGTGATCCAAAAAAAATCACATTTCTATCAGAAAATGCAAATATAGAGAAAAAATAAGCGAGTGCAAAATAATTTTTAAAACTGAGATTTTTATAGCTTTTACCATTTACTTTAGATCCATTTCACATACTTTAGGTAAGACAAACCTACAAAAACTAATACTGAGGTGACTATACAAGGTGACCTGCAAAGTCCCTTCAAGCCCTTTAAATTTGAAACAGCGTCTCGTATAGTCAAGGAAATAACGTGTACCTACAGTAAAGTGACCATGCTGAATTTATTGAGACAGCTTACAGTGCTCTTAGCGGCAAAATAAAGAAGTTAAAAAAATAACTCGAAAACTAAAAGAGATCGGCCAAGAAGTTCAATTAGAAAAATGTGCTCAATATCATAATAAAAGCACAAAAAAAGTTTCATAGAATTATCTGCAAAATTCGCGGAGACATTTTTCCGATTCAAATTTGAACTATTCCATGCCTTGAAAAAGGGGTCGTCCTGAAATTCCAAAACGTGTTCTCCGGTGTTATACAGTTTTTCTGAGTTAAGCAATGACGAATTTAAATTCAAACAACAAAGAAAGTAAAAAAAGATAAATAAAAAACATCTGAAAAACGCACTCCGGAAAATAAAAAAAACTGACGATCCGAAATCACAATTTTCGTGCAACTAAAATACACGATTAAAACCTCTCAGCTATACAGCCACGAAGATTTGCTATTTAATAATTTTATCCTGATAAACTTTGGGGGCCGCGATAGCCCGGTTGGTAGAGTGACGGACTGCCAACCAGAGGGCTGTGAGTTCGATCCTCGTCTGTGCCATCCAAATACCGACGCGTATAAAAGGGGCTAGTGCACGCAAAATCCGTCGTGGCCTCAAAGTTGTGATGTGGAATTGCGGAGAGTGGGGTGTCAGCTCAGGTGTTACTGCGTCATCTGACCGTGGTTCCAAATTACGCAGTTTGTCTTTGGATCTTTCTTTCAAGATCGATCCCTGACCATTGCCAATATCCCCAGTGCGACAATAATTAATTTTCGGATCTTCAGTTTTTTTTTTATTTTCCGGAGTGCGTTTTTCAGATATTTTTTATTTATCTCTTTTTACTTTCATTGTTTGAATTTATATTCGTCGTTGCTTAACTCAGAAAAACTATATAACACCGGAGAACACGTTTTTGAAAATCTGGACGACCCCTTTTTCGAGGCATGGAAAAGTTCAAATTTCAATCGTGAATGTCTCCGCCACTTTTACAGATAACTCCATGAAACTTTTTTCTTTACTTTTATTATGGTATTGAGCACATTTTTCTAGTTGAACTTTTTGGCCGATCTCCTTTAGTTTTTTAGTTATTTCTTAACTTCCTTGTTTCTCCACTAGGAGCGCTGTAAGCTGTCTCAATAAATTGAGCATGGTCATTTTAATATAGGTACATGTTACTTTCTTGACTATACGAGACGCTATTTCAAATTTAAAGGGACTTTACAGGTCACCCTGTATACAAAAGTCGATTTTGAGTTTGGGAATGATTGTGAATGCCCTTTAAGTTAATTTTCTAAAAAAATGGCATACAATGTATTATTTTAGTCAGTTTTTATCTTATCAATATTTTTTTATTTTTTGCACCTTGCACCAGGAATGCGAATTTCGGAATTCCACCATCATTATGAAAGGCTGGCAAGTCATATTGATAAGATATCATAATCAACGTTTCAAGCAATTACATTTTATTCTTGAAAATTCCATACCGCATTTTACAGACGCGATACATAAACGATATGATACGATTGCACCATACTCTAAGAATCTAAAAACCTCCAAGGTCATCTTGAGAGGCGACTCCTGTAGATGTTAACTCTGACGTCATCTGCACAGCCAGACCGGGAGAGAGCGCCCGTAGCAAATGCTCTGTCCAGGATGACTGGACGTTACACCCCTCTTCATACCCAAGACAAAGAGAACGGGGGTTAATATGTAGCCTACGTTACCCGCAAGGTTCCAAAGAATCTGTACCAAATTTGGTAAAGATTGGTCAAACGTTGTAGATTTGTATAGAGAACAGAACAGATGCCAACTCTACTTTATATGTATAGATAGTTATATCTAAACTACATTTGTTTACTTCAGAGAAATTGCAAGAATAATATAACATACCGGAAACTATAGCCACGATGTTTGAAATTGTGTTTGTGGGATGTATGATGCATTTAAAAAGATGGGGTGTATGAATTATTACGACTTCTAATTAATCACTTGAAAAGGATCCGTTGTTAAAAAAGACGACCAATTATACCTTCCAGAAATAGGTTTTGTTCCGTTTTTGTGTATGAGGAAACTCAAATCAAATTGATGTGTTTACATTGAAATATTTGGGTTGAATTGGTAACGAAACGTAACGCAATTGAATGTAAGTGATTTGATGAAGAAAATGTTAATCATCATAGAGCTCTCTCTCTGAGTCCTATATTGACAATTTCAGAACTGTGAGGTCTATGATAAGTTTTGTGTTTGGCGAGGCTTGGCCAAATATGACCCCCATGCCCATATACCTAACTATATTTTACCCCTGAGGGATTCACTCCTCAGAGGATTAATAAAATGCTGTATTTAACCCTTTAGAATGGTTAATACTCATATATGCGTTCTATAACACGCAGTCTGATGCATAATTCCTATCCAAGTTCTGAGCTTCTAGAATTGGATTCATTGTTAGGATTCCTTCAACTAACAGAAGTGGTTATGTCATTGTATATGTCGTGAAGAAAAGCAATATAATACTATTCTGATATCGATGACGCTCAAAGGATTAATAAAATGTTGTATTTAACCCTCTGAAGGGTTAACTCTCATCTATACGTTCTGCAACGTGCAGTCTTTCATGCATGATTCCAATCTAGTTTTGTCCTTCTTGACATAGATTCATTCCTTGAAATCTTTCAACCAACAAAATTGGTTATTTAGTCGTTATATTTGCTGTGGATGAAAAGCAATACAATACTACAAACGATTAATAAAATACTACATTTAACCCCTAAAGGGTTAACATTCCTCTATACGTTCTGCAATGTGCAGTCTTTCACGTATGATTCGTATCCAGTTTTGACCTTCTTGTAGTAGCAATGCAATTAATTCCTAGGTATTTTTCAACCAACAGAACTGGTTATTTAGTCATTATATTTGTTGTGGGGGAAAGCAATGCGACACTACTCGGAAATCCCATGACGTTCAGAGAGGTTAAACTTAATAATTTCTTATGCACCAGCGCGATCTACTTATTCCCAGTTTTCTCAATTACCACGATAACTTTCCCGATTCCAATGCCACGGGACATCAATCGCTTGGTTAGACATTCCGCGTCTGCAGAAGTCAGAAGCACAACAACCGGGCACATGACACGAAATAATTATTCACTGAAGGAGTCACCGAAATGAAATAGCGTTTAATTGAAACATCTCTTCCAGAAAGGTTAACGCAATGCTACAATTAAGTCACCTCGCAGTGTCCCGACATTGCTGATAAGGAATTTCCCGGGGGAACGCGAAACTGAAGGGCAATGAAGTCGGCTTGATCTCTTCACCCCAACCATTGTGTCAAAGTGATTCTAACACCGAGCTGAATTCGCTGAAATAAAGAACGCGTAACTTCTCCAGTGTATTACGCTTAACATCAAGATCATTCCATCTAGATAGCTGCGTATCATTAGAGAGAAATAAGGTGGTTTCGCCAATGGAGAATTCAGATGGAGAATAATTATGTATTATTCTCTCTGTACTGGGAATACCAGCTCCGTTTGTTATCTATGTCAGATATATCTGTTGTTCTTGTGCGGAAAGGTTTGAACAACCATCCATAATATACATAAGAAAAATCTCATATTATATTCAAATTTATTAGCAAAGCTCTTTTCTGAAACGTTTTGGTTTTATTTTGAAGTTCCAATGATAGATAGGTAGTTGAGTTAACGTTGCGCTGGAGCATCCATAGAGGAAATATAAAAGCAGAGTGAGCAATGGTAACATTTTTATGAGTTCGGGATCACGTGGCCAAAACTAGTAGTAACGTGACCTTTAGACTGCTTTCGTCTGTCTAAAGGTCATTCATTCGTCATCTGATGGTGCACGGGGAGGAAGAAGTCGCCCATCCATTGATTCATCATCTGATTGGTCCGCGCGGTATATTAGTAAACAGGCGATTTCACCATGTGTCGTCATTCTATAGAAATGTGCATTCACGCATATATCCTGTTATAAGATTGCCAAACGTTGGTTCGTTTGGGGTGTTACGGTGCAAGGGCCATACTTGGGCAAGCTGCGCCAAACGCAAGCCACGCAATGTCAAGTAATTGTGGAAAGAAATAATGGAGACAAGAAGTAGAGAAAGATCGCATGAACGATTTCACCATATTCGCCAAACGAGGCGATAAGATTCAAAATCGGCCAACCAAGTCAAATTTCCAAAGAGCAGTCACGTGACTACTAGTCGACATGTTGAACAAACTCTTTGAAACTCCTCTCATACCAAAGCTCAGCCAACTTATATTTCAAGTCTATGGGAGAACACAACGAAATATCGGCGACAGTCCTGGATCAATCCTTAAAAAATATCCGAGGACACCTCGTAATTTTGAACCACGGTCAGATGACAAGGACAACTCCTGAGCTAGTACTCCACTCTCCAAACTTCCGCACCGCGTCAGCGTGATGCAGCGTCAAGAAGTTCAACATTTAAAGATCAACTAAATATTCATTTCTAAAGTAATAACTTTGACTAAGGGTCAAAACATTCATTGTATTACATCGATTATAATGACACAAAATAATTAGAATACATCAATTCATTTTTATGTTATCACTGTCTGAACAAAGCATCCTATTGCAAAAACAGTTATTCAGAAATTGGGTTTAAAGTTTAGGAAGCATTCTCGTGTATGGTAACAGTACCTAGCGAAAACCCAGGTAACTAGAAAACAATTTCGAATATTTACAAGATCGTGGGGAATCGTTTGAAAGCTAAGAAGTAGGAAAATATTTTAAATTAAAAAATATTGATATTCTAGTCGATTGTTGTGATTTCTATTTTATACACACACCTTAATGTAGTGCTGTTTCAACGTTGCCTGGAATTATTTTTTTCAAGTACCCAGTAAGCGAAATATTAATAACAGAATAATGAAAAGGTAGACTTTTATACGCTATCAAGTTCTTGTAAGTGACTAGCATGCCATCTTTTTGCTTTTTAATCCTTCAAAGATTTTCTAATCTAAAGTGATAAAAAATATAATTATCTTTCTAAAGTGCTCTAGACAGTGTTCAGTGCTACCTTAGAAATTGTTTATCTCTAGGACTTCGCCCCTACAGTGGTTTGTGTTCTCTCTCCATTCTTCAACGGCGCAACATTTTTCATTTTGAGCTGTTTTTCATCACCGTCTGGTGATGAGGAATTTCTATTCCCATGTGTTGTCGCACTCCTGTACGGTGTATTTAATTACTTTCCCACTGTTTTTACTATCTGGGCAGCGTTACGGAATCCGCATTCTGCGTGTGAAGCTCTGAAAAAACACTTTGAAGAAACTGAGCTGCTCTGGGAATAACCGCATCCTGGAGATGCTATGAAATGTAAACAAGCCAAGACAGTTTGGTGCAAGTGAAAGATGCATAATGGCTTTTAACTCTCTGAAAGTCGGAGATTTCGGAGTAGAATAGAATTGCTTATATAACACAACTTAGTTAATAACTAAGAAACCAGATCTATTTGTGAAAGATTATATTGGTCCTTCCTTAGAATATAATTCTTTGGAACAGATGTATTGAACATTTTCTTGGAATAGAGTTATTTGGTACAAATTACATATTTTATAACACACCTCAGTTAATGACTAAGAAACCACATCAATTGGTTGAAAGATTTTATTGGCCCTCTCCTCAGAATAGAATTATTTGGAAAAATTCCATTGAAAATTTTCATGGAATAGAATCACGCGGAACAATTTTATCGGCGTCCTTTAGTTATAATAGAATCTTTTGCAGCAATTCTATTGCTTCGTTTGTTAGATTAGAATCATTTGGTTGCTTGGTTTTTATGGTGCAAGAGCCTTATTTGGCCAGGCTGCACCAAACACAAAACAGAAAACATCAAGTAATTTATATACACACAAAGAAAGTTTTACTAACATAAGAGAAATACGAGGGAGCAATAAAACCTGACAGGAATCGAACCTGAGCCACCTACAACTCGCAGGTTGCTAGCACAATGGGTATTCCCACGGCCACAAAGGAACCTGGAATCATTTGGAACGATTTCATTACTCATTTATCTGTCTCGAATCCTTATTGAAATGCTCCACTACTCCTTTCCTAAGAATATAAATATTCGGTAGGTAGGTATTTTAATTATCTTCGCACTGGAGAAACACGACGAGCTATTGGCGACAGTTCGGGATCAATCCCAAAGGGAGAGAACCAAGGACAACCCCATATAGTTTTGAATCGCGATCAGATGACGAGACAACACCTGAGAAGGCACCCCACTCTCCAAACTTCCACACCACGCCAACGCGAGGCCATTTGAGACCAAGATGGATTTTAAGTGCACCAGCCCACTTTGTACACGACGGTCTTTGGTTGGATTCGATGCTAACCCGTTAACTTACTTTGGGATTGATCCCGGACCGTCACCAATTGCCCGTTGTGTTGCTCCAGTGTGACGTTAATTGAAATACCTCCCCGTTAACTTACTCCATTAACTTGAAGAAAAACATTGCTTGAAGCCGGTCGGCCAAATCTAGCCTTTCACGCCATAAAAAACCAACTCAATCGCTCGATATTATCTTCCCAAAACAATATCAACGCCTCTATCCGTTTTTATTTCCCTATTTTTTAAGGCAGAGAACCTTTGTTGCAGCTGTCCGCATAACACCTGCACTCTCCCATAAGTGTAATGGCGCAGAAACCGTCGTTTGTCACACCATACGTGCTATTCCGTGCTTCAGATGTCTAGTTGCAACGAACCCTAAGCTTTCGAGGAATACTAGTCAATAACGGAACTAGGAGTGGTCGTGGTCTGAAACGACGATCTGCTATTTGATCCATTGACCTGGCACCTGCTTTTCCCACCATACCCTTCGTAAAATAGGTAGGTAATTAATTAACGTCGCACTGAAGCAACACAATGGGCTATTGGCGAGGGTCTGGGATCAATCCCGAAGGTAAAACAATCCACACGTTGTAAAGTAGGCCTTAAAGTCTATGACTTCAATTCCTTTAATTTCTTTGGTCGCGTTTTCCTGGGTTGTAAGAAAAACGGATCGAATCCAACCAAAGACCGTAGAGTGCTGATTGGGCTAGTGCACGATAAGTTTGTCGTGGCCCCAAATGTCCTCATGTATGCTTGGTGTGGGAGTTTGGAGAGTGGGGTGCAACTCAGGTGTGACCTCGTCATCTGACCGTGGTTCGAAATTACGTGGTGTTGTCCTCGGGTCTTTCCCCTCGGTTTGACACCGGATCGTCACCAATAGCCCATTGTGTTGCTCCAGTTCGACGTTAATTAAAAATGCTTGCATAACATCCTCCCAAGTTTGGATTGGTGTGGAAATTTGGAGAGTGGGGTACCGGCTCAGGTGTTGACCCTTCATCTGATCCCGGATAGTCATCGATAGCTCGTTGCGTTGCTCCAGTGCAACGTTAATCAACTACCTACATACCTACCCAGGAAATTCATTCCCGCATTGAAGAAATAGCGTTATCGGTAACTGCAATTTCCTCCAATCTCCAAAATAGGTTTTACCAAAGTATTTCATTACCGGTTTGAACCAGGTACCCGTTCGTAAACCCTCATTGAAACCTCAATCTGTCAAATCACCATTCATTATTGATGCGACTCCGGTTTCTAAGAACGGCCGTCATAGCCCGGTTGGAAGAGTAACCGATTAGGAACCGGAGGGTTGCGGGTTCGAAACTCTGTCCAAACTGAGACCGTCGTGTACACGGAGGGTGGTGCACATTAAATCTGTCACGGCCTCAAATTTCATCACATTGGCGTGGTGTGGAAGTTTGGAGAGTGAGCCAGTTCAGGTGTTTCCTCGTCATCTGACCGCGGTTCAAAATTGCGTGATGTTGTCCTCGATCTTTCCCTTTGGGATTGATCCCGGACCGTAACCAATAGCCCGTTGTGTTGCTCCAGTGACGTTAATTAAAATACCTACCTACCTAATAAATTAGCATTTTCTGGTCTATAGTTCCCAGAAACTATAGAATATAACGAAAGCGGTATAAGTATACACGTTAGTAGTGCAATAGTAATTTTAAAATTCCCGATAAAATCCAATGACTAGAAATTCTATTCATTCTTCAAACATAGAAGTGTCACAGTGGGCGATTTCCATTTACATATGACACACACCCTCATTTAGGTAATAAGAAAAGGTAAACATCAAAAGAGCCCGAAGAAAGGACTTCTATTTTCGCACTATGTACACTCTCTTAGCCTTCCTTAAGAATAAATGGGGAAGGTTAAACTAGGGGAAATACCCATTATTCACTCAGGAAAATGAATTTAAAGGCCTGCTCTTATCAGAAACATGCCCCAGATTTTATTCCTTTATGTTCGTTTTGTACTTTAAGCATCCTTTTATTTCTATTCTCTAATAGAAAGGGTTACAAAGGAACTTACTACATGTCTAAATGAAATATAATGAGTAACATAGGGAAATCATTTTCATTTGGATTCAACCCTTTCTCGTCATCTGACCGTGGTTCAAAATTACTTGGTGTTGGGAAAGTTCTTTTAGGGATCATCGAGGCATATGCAATTCCTACTTCAAATATAATATACAATATAGTCTTATATTAGAATGGATCAAATTTTCTGGATCTTTTCAAAGACGTTTATTCTGTGCGATTACGTGGCCAAGGTAGCCCTGTTGTAAAAGCAACGGATTAGCAATCGGAAGGTTGGGAGTTCGAAACTCGTCTACCGTAGGGTATATGGCACGTAGGCTAGTGCACTTTAAATCCGTTATGGCCCCAAATGTCCTCACGTTGGCGTGTGTGGAAGTTGGGTTGCCAGCTCAGGTGGTTGTCTCGTCATCAGACCATGGTTTAAAATTAGGTGGTGCTGTTCTCGGATCTTTCGCTTGGGGATGGATCCCGGACCACCACCAATAGCACGCTGTGTTGCTCCAGTGCTACGTTAATTAATTACCAAGTACCATTACCGATGTCTAAGATAAATTTACATTAAAGATTGAATTGCGTTAGGTTTTGTAACCAATCTTGCATTTTCTGCATAAGTACAAATTCAACATCGGGATTGACCAGGCAACCGATTCGAGTATCGAGGAATTTGGGATTTCCGCAAGATTGTGTGGAAAACGACGGCCAGTGTCCGAAAGCGATGAGAAATTCCCCAGGTGCAAAATCTTATTGTCGAGAGGAGGAAAAAATGCCACTGTCCTGAGATTGGGAAAGAAAGAGTTTTTACGGCAATCTGAGTTCTGTTTTGCTGCACATCTTTCCTTTTTTCCATCGGGACAAAATACATCTTGCCGAGAAAATGTCATCTTGATTTTTTATTGCTGAGGATTTGCAACTCGTAATAGGAAGTAAAAATTCTGATGAAAAAGTATTTACTGAGTTCTTTGGAATGGTTTTGTTTTCCAATGACCAATATATAAAATGTTTGAGGTTTAAGAGCAGAATTGTTCTCTACGAAATCCGATTTTGAATACCTTTACATCTAGGTACCTTATTATATGTGTGTATCCTCGTCATTCATATAGTGCGGTTTGAATATTCCGTTAACACTCCAGGCGATTCATGTGTGCTACTCTATAGCTAATTACACCAATTTAGAAAGATTGGAACTTTTATAACCCTCCTAATAGTTTCGACGAGATATCTCGTTCATCAAGATCCGAGAAATTAGCTAATGAGTATATATCTCGTCTATCAAGATCTGATAAATTTTGCTAATGAAGATATATTTCGTCATCGAGATATCAATTTTGATGACAAGATCACGATCTGGTCAATCTTCTTCTAATGACGAGATATCTCATCCATCGAGATCTGGTCAGTTTTGCTAATGCCGCTGGTCAGTTTTCAAGACTACCACTTGGAGGGTTAAATGTCACTTGGCAAGGGACATTTAAATTTTTTAATTCTTCTTTGCAAGTTTTACTTCGAAGTAGTATACGCTTTGCGAATTCTGTAGTACATTATGGTTAATGTTAATACAATTTTTAGAAACCTTCAATTTTATAGATCACATTTAAAAATATAATTCTTTTCGGAAGTTAACTTCGAAAATCACTTTAAATCCGTATGTTATCAAAATTTCCTCTTTCCAATCAAAACTCTTCATTTATCGTCTTTGTAGATAGGTATTTAATTAATGTCGCACTGCAGCAACACAACGGGCTAGTGGTGACGGTCCAGGGTCAAATCCATCTAATTACAATAAAATTAAAATTATTTAATTTATGTATCGTTTAATATTAAAATGTACGTGTTAATATTAAATGTAAATATAACACTAATGTGAATGGTCAAATGACATAACTATTGATTACATTGCATTTCAAAGTAAATATATCCATTAATTTCGAATTATTCTTTTTTAAATTTAAAAAGTCACTTTTAATTTCATATCTTCAATATGCTATTAATTTATTTTGAACATTTTAGAAAACTGAAAATAATTTTACTTGTTGGAAGACAAAATGTCTAAACAGTAATTTAAATAAATATGGGTTAATTTTTTGAATAATGTTAAGAAATTGAGCATTACTCCTTGGGTCAAAATGACCACTCCTTGGATCACTGACTTCACTCCTTGGGTCAAAATGACCTCTGATTGTAGGTCGAAGTATACCAAAACGGCGTAATGCGAGTGTTAAACAACACATTAATATTTAACTATTTTTAAGTGGAAATTCAGTTTTGGGATGTAATAAAGAATTTAACATTTAACACTGCTTTTGATGTTTTTTACATCAGGTGCCATCCACCAGAATCATATTCATAAATAATAAATAAATTAATTATAAATGTTTAATGTGCACGTACAAACTATATTTCCTTTTATATATCAATAATATATTACTTCGGGTATTAAATATTCACAAGCTACACTTAGTTTTGTATAATATTAGCTAGAAATATTTTCCTTCACATCTGCTCTATCATAAAGAAATATGTTTTTTCTATGAAACTTTACTTTGAAATAAATCCTGACTACTTAAGTAATGTAAAAAATTTCACCTGAATTTATTACATTGTCAAATATGAATATTTTAATACCCATATATGCTGTAATGGTAACTCAATGTTTTCCTGATCAAGATAACAGGTAAATGCCGTAAACGTATATTATAAAGCTTTTTTCTTCGAAAAAGAAATGTCTCAGATATCAGTGTTCATGTCATAAAGTCAGATAGTACAAAAATGTATTCAAAGATATAATATTTATTTTACATTGCTGTTAATATTTTGGGTAGGTAGGTAATTAATTAACGTCGCACGGGAGCAACACAACGGGCTATTGGCGACGATCCGGGATCAAACCCGAAGGAAACGATCCGAGGATTTTTTCTTATGACTAGATATCTCATCCACCAATATCTGGTCAGTTTCTTCTTTATCACGCGAGATACCTCCTCCACCAATATCAGGTCAGTTTTTTCTTATGACGAGATATCCCGTTCACCAAGATCCGGCCAGTTTAGCTAAAGACGAGATACCTCGTCAAGACCATCAGGAGGGATAAGTTTCGCGCACTTCTGTATTTACTTATTATTTATGAGAGGCTTTTTTGTAAACCCAAATGTGGATAGCGCTATCGTTTTAGGGTACCATGTGTTTCTTGTACGCATTCTCACTTTGGCGTGGTGTGGAAGATTACAGAGTGGGACGCCAGCTCATATGTGACCTCGTCATCTGACCGTGGTTAAAAATTACATGGTGTTGTCTTCGGATCTTTCACTTTGGGTTTGATCCCGGACCGTCGCAAATTGCCATTTGTGTTACTCCAGTGCGACGTTAATTAAAATACCTACCTTGTACGCATCCAGATTTGGCAACCAGAAGTAAAATCCCCGTCCCTTCGTCACCTGACCGTGGTTCTAAATTAAGCAGCATTGTCCCGGGATCTTTCCCTTGGGGATTGATCCCGGACCATCGCCAATAACCCTTTGTGTGTTGCGCCAGTGGGAAGTTAATTAAATCCTACATACCTACCTACCATTCCTTTTATTCGATTTAGCTTCCGATCTAGCTAAATCGAATAAACGGAATCGAATAAATAATAATCTAACTTCCAGAGTGAAAGTTATTTTATGTGGCTATTCTATATCTACCAGTTTGAGTTGGTATCGTAGAGTCAAAATCTCTGCATATGTCCTTCCACAATTTAAAGCTTAATTAAAAAATAGTAATAGATTACTTGCTGACGAAAGTTCTGTTACCCAAATAACAGCTACGTGTTTTCTTGATGAAAACAGCATCCGATAGTTTTAGAAACTTTCTATCGCAACTTTAATTACGATGAAAGACGTGTTATTAAGAATTTTTCAAGTTTTATGAAGCGACGATAAACTTTCTAACATGAAAATCTATATTCTATTACGTCCTCCGCTGTTAATTATCGGTAAGTGATGCAAAATTCCCCAATATCGACTTTTTATACTTTATGCCTCATATATTTCGATAGATGGCTCAGACCAAATGAAATTTTTAGGGTCCGTTGGTAACGTTTAAGATTTTCTGAATATATTAACTACAATTTTTATCGATTGGCAGTACATTTAAACCCTTTTTCTGTCGCAATAAGTAGGTATTTTAATTAGCGTCGCATTGGAGCAACGCAACGGGCTATTGGTGACTGTCCGGGATCAAAGCCGAAGGGAAATATCCGAGGACAACACCACGTAATTTTGAACCACGGTCAGATGACGAGGTCACACCTGAGCTGGCGCCCCACTCTCCAAAGTTCCACACCGCGCCAATGTGAGGACATTTGAAGCCATGACAGATTTAACTTTCCAGCCTCCTTTGTTTTGGATAAGATTGTTTTTCTAATTACAATTTCTTTTGATTCGTGTTTTCCTTACGAGTTTAAAAGGTGTTCTGTATTTGATAACGAAACGTCAGCAAACACGGACATGTCTAATACCAAATTTGACTTATAAGTTGAAAAGACCACTTTATATACGACCCATCTTCCCGCATCAAAACAGGTGGAGTTTTCGGACCCGATGTGGGGTCCGAATACCACCTGCTGATATGTAAAGTAAGGGAGGAATGAAGGGGAAAATAATTTGCTGGTGATGATTGACACTAGGAAGTTTTGGGTTTTTGACGACATGATCTTAAAATGTGTACGGGTGTCAGATGGTTAAGGGGGCCGCGGTGGTCCTGTTGGAAGATTAATAGAATAGCAACCGGAGAGTTGCGAGTTCGAATCCAACCAAAGACTCGTGTTCTAAGGGGGCTGATGGAAGTTAAATCTGTCGTGATTCACATGTCCTCACGTTGGAGTAGTGTGGAAGTTTGGGAAGTGGAGTGTCAGCACAGGTGTCCTCGTCTTCTGACCTTGGTTCAAAATTACTAGGTTTTGTCCTCAGATGGTTCATTTCAGAACTGATCCCGGGCCATCGCCTAGCCCACTGTGTTGCTCCAGTGCGACCTTAATTCAACTACCTGCCGAAGGAAAATATTTTTCTGACACAGGAGAGAGAAATAAGCTGAAAGTTGTGATAGGAATCAAACCTTCGCGAGGAATGAACCCGCTAAGCCACTGAGCCTCTAATTCTTGAGCCATTGGTAGTTTTAGGAAGAGCCGCAAAACCGCTCGATCTTAGGAAGAGTAACGGATTAGCATGGAATCCAAACCAGACCGTCTTGTACAAAGTTTGCTTATGAACATTAAATTCGTCGTGGCCTCAAATGTCCTCACGTTGGCGTGGTGTGGAAGTTTGGAGAGTGGGGTGCCAGCTCAGGTGGTGCCTCGTCATCTGACTGGTTTAAAATTACGTGGTGCTGTCATCGGATCTTCCCCTTGGGATCGATCCCCGACCATCACCAATAGACCGTTGTGTTGCTCTAATGTGACGTTAATTAAAAATACCTACCTACCGTCAGACGGAAATATGTTTGGTGTCGAAAAACCAGCAGACGCTCTAATGTGATTATCAAATAAAATAATTAAAAGTCAGGAGAAATTGTAAAAAAATTCGACTAAAATTTCGAAAGAGGAAAGCGACTAAAGCCCTCTGGTGGCGGAATGATACAAACGGACAATCTAATGTTAAAGCATTTTTATTTGTTTTTATAAGTTATTAATTTGCTTGTTTTGATGTTTTCAAGGGAAGGGAATTCTAGAATGAACTTCCCTAGTATCCAACTTTTCACCTTTGTAGAGGAAACCTTGATGTGAAATTTCAGAAAACTGAATAAAGCACTTTAAGCGTGATCCGTTAGTTTTGTTAGAAGCGAAAAAAATCTGTTTTGTGTTTAAAATTCGTTGATGGACTAGAAAATTCACTCTTCTAAAACTTGCTAGAAGTTTTGTTATGCTCTGTAATTCTATATTCTATTCTGTATAACTATGGAATAATATATGGCTGCAAACTAAAAATGTTTAATTAAATCCTTTCGTTGGTAAAATTCAAATTTTCAATTTCACATTGGAGCTGTCAGAAAATGGAAGTTGCATTTGCATTTTGTCTTTCTCTTATAAGGCATAATTTATAAACATATTTTATTCTTGCAGAAAACTTTGAGACTATATTTAAAGGTATTTTATTTCACATGTGGGTAGGTAGATATTTAATTAACGTCACACTGGAGCAACACAACGGGCTATTGGCGACGGTCCGGGATCAAACCCAAAATTCACATATGGGATATTCAGAATTTTAATGGCATCTCAATGTTAAAACTCGCCGAAATTAAATTTTAAGTTGTTTTGCTGTTTCATAGGGCATTTTTTTTAAATTATCGCAATGAGCAAAAGGCGGGAGAGATATGGTAGAAAACTGTCAAACATTGTTAAACGTTAAGCTTATATTGTACTATGGCCATTAAATTGAAATAGAAAATCCTGAAATTGGCACTCCTCCAAATTCTTTTCCGAATCATTTTCTGGGCACTTGTATTAGAAGCATTTTCTATCAAGCTAAACAAAGGTGGCTGTAGTGTTTCTAAAGCCATACGCGTTTTCTGTACATATTCTGACAGTGGCTTCAGTTGGTGTTTTTCGAATTCGATTTCAGTACGTCGCCAATACAAATTCAAAGTAACGAATTCCGAATTGATGTATGATAGTTGATTGGTCAACACAGATTAGGTTAAGGTGCATGTACACACTAGAAATCATGAAAATTGACCAGAATATCTCTCCCAATTTTGTTTTTATTACTTCAAAGTATTTCCAATTTTTAGCTTTTAAACGATACCAAGATCTTGTAAATAGTCGGAATATTTTTCTAGTTACGAAGATTTTTCGTTAGGTATTTCACCAGAACAAACATGTTTCCAAAACTTTAAACTCAATTTCTGAAGAACTGTTTCTGATACGTTTTGTTCAGTGATAACTCAACAATGAAGGGATTTATTCTAATTATTTTTGTATCATTATAAACTATGTAATACAGTGGATGTTCTGAGCCTCTATCAGGGTTAGAAAGTTAAGAAATTAATTTTAGTTGATTTTTAAATGCTAAAATTCCTGAAAAATCTTGATTTTTTGCACTTCCTTGATGAAAACAATCGTAAGAAAGAACCTATTCCCTCTAGTAACTTGATTGAGAGTCAAAACATAAATAATAGTATAAGGAATAATTTACAACAGGAATTGTCTCTGAACAAATTAGAATTTGAGACATCACTGCTCAAAAACATGCTAATTAGCTGATTATATCTAAATTAGATAATTAATAACTAGCTTAATCTGATTTTTTCCCATTGATGATTTTAAGCATAAACCAATGACTTAGAAAAACTGGATATTTAAAACAAAATCTTCTAGTGTATACATACACCTTAAACGCTAATTGTCAAAACGGCGCGCGCGCGCGATAAACTATATCCTTATAAGTAACACGCGAGAACATTTGCTCAACAGAAATAAAATTTGTTAAAAATAGAATTAAATTCAGTGTAAAACGAAGAAAACTGCCCGGTTTCTTTATTTACACTGAAAATTATTCTCATTGGTAGGCCTTAATTTTCCAAGTGGTTTCTACAAGATATCTCATCCATGAAGATATGACCAATTTTGCTAATGACGAGATCAAGATCTTGTCAGTTTTGCTAATAACGAGATATCTCGTTGAGACTATCATCAGGGGATTAAGACAGTCATGTCCGGCTAGAAGTCGAAATATCGCAACGACATATGTCGGGGTCACTCTGGCAGTTTATTCACCTTTCACTATATATAGGGTTACGTATTTGATCGCATATACATAGATGAACATATGATTTGGAACATACTATGGAACGTAATAGCAATCTGACGTCATTACAGAAATGGAAAGATTCTGGTATGTGCTGTTGTATTTTGATTCTACCCCTGAGATTTTAGGCAACTGAGATCCGCTCTAATAAAACAACAGCGTTTATTACACATCGGGGCTATCCATAATCCCATTAGTATTGCCGCATAATTCTCAGGGGGAGAATATTTCCTATTAATCAAATAACGAGTCGGGGAGACTAGGACAGAGTGAACCCTGGGCAGTTTACCTTTAGCTTCCACTGAGCTATTTTCTTAGCTATAAGTCCAAATATTTTATCACAGCACCCTTTTACTGAGGGGAACAATGTGCTTCATTTCTTTTTGTGAACACGGTTAAGCCATTTCGTTGAATTTCCAGATGTTTTATGCAATGTACCACGAATACACAAGACCTTCTGCTTCCAATGAGCTTAGTGTACAAATATTTGTTCATCCCTTTTACAAAGGAACTACATATTTTTTTTATTTTTGTCAACACGGTTAAATCATTTCATTGAATTTCCAGATGTTTTGTAAAATCTACCACAGGTACAGTGAATTACTTGTTTCCGTTTCATCCCTATAATATTGTAATAATTAAAGTTCATATTTTTGTTACAGTTATAATCATTAAAAATACCAAAATTTGATCCCTGTACACCAGTCTCGAGAAAGTTGTATTCTGGTAGACGAATGTATTTTCAAACGGAAATATCCTTAGTGCACAGTATTTGATCTAATTAGCTTTCGTATAGAAAGACAATGACCAAAGGACAATAAACCTAGCCAAACCAATCGTTTTTGCAGACCTACATTTTAATATTTCAATGCCGAAAATCTTGCATGTCATTTAATCCTCTGAGTGTCATGAGATTTCCGAGTTGTGCAGAATTGTTCTTTCCCCCAACGCGCATAGTGGCTAAATAACCCGATCCATCGTTTAATATTCCTGTGAAAAATTCGCTCCTATTTGGTATAATTAGTCCTAGTATAGAAAGAAAATGAACGAAGGTCGATAAATCTAGCCAAATAAATCGTTTATGCATACCTACATTTTAATACTGCATAATATACCTTAGAATCCTTGGATTCTTTCAACCAATAGGTGTAGTTAGAGTTGGTCGTTAAATGTGTTGTTGGCTAAGAAAAACTACACTATTCGGAAATCCCGTGACGCTAAGAGGGTTAAGCACCAAGTAGAAACGTTTGAAAGCTGGTTTTAAAAGCAGGTTTAAAGCAGGTAATTTAAAACAGCTTTCACTTAATAAAGTACAAAACATCTGTGGTCCATTACGCAGGTTGTATGGTTTCCATACTATTATTTAAAGATATTTTCTCCTGCACAAGAATGTGCGACAACGTTCTAAATCGATAACCCATCTCCCCCTCTTATGTATGGAATATCAACTCTCTCATTTAAATTGCTAAACTGCTCTCGACCTCATATATCAGTGTCAGTTTCAGTGTGCAAAATGTTTAAATGCTCTGTCATAATTTATAATGTCATTGGATTTTCATTAAATTTAGGCTTGACATAAAAGAATATACTTCATGACAATCTCTCACATTGGGATCTCCTTTATTTAACCCTCTGAGGGCTCACATGCATAATTCCGTCTTCCAACCTGCATCCTTCCCTGAATGATTTTAAGTTTTGACCTTCTTAACCAATAACCGATATAATCGTTTCAAAGGATTATGATCAAAGAAAAGAACCAAAAGAATATTTCCAAAGGATTATATTCTACAGAATGAGCCAATAGATTTGTTCTAAACGATTCCATTCCAATGAAAGGACCAAAAGATGTGTTCCAAAAAATATTATATTCTAAAGGAAATGACTAATTGAATATTTCTGATGGTTGAAAGAATCCATGTTTCCAGCTGCTTACATTCTTAAGGAAATAGTATATTTCTAAGGAATTATATTCCAAGGAAAAGAGAAATAGAATCGTCCCAAAGGATTCCATTCTACGTAATGGGACTATAAAAATCTCTCTCAGTCTAAAGAATTCTATAACAAGAAAAGGACCAATATAATAATTCTAAACTATACTAAGCAAGATAATTATTCTAAATGATACGATTCTTTTACTTAAGAAAGACCGATATAATCCCTCCAAAGAATTATAGTCTAGGGAAATGAGGAATAGAATCTTTCCAAAGGATTCTATTACAAAAACGGAGAGAGAAATATAATCGTTCCAAAGGATTATATTCTAAGTGAAAGAACAATAAAATATTTGCACAGGATTATATTCTTAAGAAAAGACCGATAGAATCGTTTCAAAGGATTATAATCAAAGGAGAGAACCAATAGAATATTTCCAAAGGATTATATTCTACAGAATGAGCCAATGGAATATTTCCAAAGGATCATATTCTGCAGAATGAGAAAATAGAATTGTTGCAAACGATTCCATTCCAATGAAAGGACCAATAGATTTGTTCCAAAAAATATTCCATTCTAAAGGAAATGACTAATAGAATCTTTCTGATGGTTGAAAGAATCCATGTTTTCTACAGAAAGATGTGGTTTAGTCATTGTGTAGTGAGGTAAAACAACACTATATTACTCAGATAACACGTGACTCTTAAAGGGTTAAAGTCAATAGTAATCAACACTGCGACAGCGATAATTGTTGAGCTAACAAACAAATGAAGCATTCTTCATAAATATCTGGATGTTGTTTAAACAAAAGTGACAATTTGAACATAAGAAGCAAGAAATATTTTTATTCAAAAATCTCCCAAGGCCTGTGTACACTTCCGATCTTTTGTTGGGTGAATGGTAGCTACCTAAAAGAACAAGCTTGCCTACCGTTTGGATTAGTCAACGTATAAGATCAACGGTTGGTATAATTCCAGCCTCACGTATAACATCACCGTCCATTGTAAATAGACGTCCCTGTAGATTGTTCTTAAGGTCAGAAGATGTGATAGTCTAAATGACCTGATCACATTATCACACGGCGTGTCAATTAGGTATGCAACCTACTGATATTGCTTAGGCATACCACCCGTGTCACTTACATATATCACCAAGGTATCTAGTGTCACACGTGTCACCTACTGATTTCACCTAAGCATGTTACCGTGGTAGCGACCTAGTAGAACGAGCTTGCCTACCGTTTGGACCAGTCAATAACCTCACGTATAACATAACCGTCTATTGTAAATTTACGTCCCTGTATGCTGTTTTTAAGGTCGAAGATGTGATAGTCGCTAAATGACCTGATCACATTATCATGAGACGTGTCAATTAGGTAAGTCACCTACTGATATTTCTTAGGCCCGAGGTTCCCAACCTTTTTGACTCTCAGAGCCCTTTTAGAATCAATTTCTATGACGGAGCCCCTTAGACCTACTTTATGTTTTTACAAGTTAATGGTGTTTAAGAGTAGTATTACAGGGGGAGGAAGAGGGGAGAGATAGTAAAGAGATATTTAAACTATTGAGCAATTTCAGTACAATGGAATTATATTTTGAAAACTTTGAAATTTGCAATAAAATGTCAATTTATTCGCAACTACCACCAAATACGTAGGATATTGCAACAATAAAGTGTTGTTTACGTTGACCTATGCGTAAGAAGAAATTAGCCACTAAGCTGTACTGGTATAGGAGATGGTCAGTGCATTTCCCAAGCCCCCAACTTTCGTTGTCATTAACCCTCTTGGTGGTTATCAACGAGATATCTCGTCCTTAGCAAAACTAACCAGATCTTGATGAACGAGATATCTCGTCCAAGAAAAACAACTGACCAGATATTGATCAAACTGATCAGATTTCGGCAATATATTGATGAAGAGATATCTCGTCATTTGCAAAATTGATCAGATCTTGATGGACGAGACATCTTGTCAAAACCACTTGGAGGGTTAAGCAACAAAAGTACCACGAAGATGACTCGTACGCTACTTTGTATTGGATGCTCTATCGTCGAAACTTGAGATATTTAAACGCAACTTTGTGCATGATTTGGTACATTTTCAGGGATGGTATGGGTAGGCCACGGAAAGTAACTCGTCTCTGTCTCGTTACCGTACGTGGAATTTCCCAATAAGCATGGTTTAAAGACGTACGGTATCCCCTTACCTTTTACACAATGTGTTGAAAATGAGTTCCATGAAGATCATTGAACCTCTGCACGTCGCAGTATATTTAGAGACACTCGTTGCATCTCACTGACATCAATGTCCCTGATAGCAACCCGAATGTCTTCTTTCTTCCTCTGTTGTCTATTGTTTTGTAAGTCTACTATTTGGATTCTTGGTATACACTTTCCTTTTTAAAAATAAACAATGGGAAAAATCATACGTCGACAAGTCCACCACATTCCACATACAGTAAAGATAAATAGTAGATGGGTTGCTTTTTCATGGACCGTCCTCTATACCGCATATAATTTGTTATGATACGTGGGCTACATGAATAAGTCATACGATTTCAACTTTTTATAATGTACTCTTGTCCTTTCAAGTCCGTCTTGGTCTAGCACATGCTAAACTAATTCCATGACACCACTAATCTTTGGTCGGTCGCTAGTCATTGTCGGTTTGAATTCCCATGACCTTTTTGAGGATCCTTCGATTGATTTAGACCTTTTAAAAGCTTGTGGCATCATGAAACTTCGTGCTAGACCAAGAGAAACTAGAAAGGACAAGAGTACATTAGTACAAGTCTTTGGTCCGTCACTAGTCGCTGTCGGTTTGGATTCCATAACCTTTCTGAGGATCCTTTGATGGTTTTTACCTTTTGAAGACTAATGGTGCCATGGACTTCGTTTAGCGCGTGCTAGACCAAGAACCAGAAAGAACAAGAATACATTAGTACTAGTCTTTTGTCGGTCACTAGTCACTGTCAATTTGGATTTCCATGACCTCTTTGAGGATCGTTTGATGGTTTTGGACCTTTTAAAGACTAGTGATGTCATGATCTTCGTTTAGTATATGCTAGACCAAGAGGAACTAGAAAGGACAAGAGTACATTACAGAAAGTTAAGGTCCGAAACAATCAAAGGATCCTTAAAAAGGTCATGGGAATTAAAACCGACACACGAAAGTCCATGAACCTGGGAATCCGTGAATTTAGGACAAACGGGAAAATTTTTATGTCCAGTTTTTGAAATTTGATTGTCAGTATGGCCACTTCTGAATCTCAACAAAGTCGCCTGTGATTTGCGATCGCATAACAGCTCCAAAGCATCAACTGGACTAGTTCCCCTATACCAGTCATAAGTAAGAGGAGTTATTCAATATTACTGCAGATCTGAAAATTTACTGGAACTTTAATTGGTTCAATGACGTTAATCTCCAAGGAACCTCCTCTAGCCGTCAGTAATGTCACTTCCCTTAATGTTAATACGAGAAGGGATCCATTGAAAGTGGATATCAGCATGTTTCGAGACATACTTTTTAGCTTAACCAGAATTTCAAAACTTGTGTCCCTGACAGTTCTAGAATTCCGCAAGAGCTGAATTGATCACCGACTCTCTGTAATATACTTATTGTAACTATTACCGGCACAAAAACTTCGGATGTGCTTTTCGAAATCGAACCATGTAAGCTTTAGCTCTTATGATCTTCATTCAATTTTCATGGTATACAAACACATTTATACCAGTATAAAAGCCACTTACAGATACAGGTAATTTATTCCTAAGAAGGTAGTTTTGTAAGATTGTTTTCTTTAGTTTCTCTCTTGATAAAATTCAATCCCTGGAAAAAATAAACCTTAATGTAATAAACAAACTAAAAATATGTTGGACTATTAAAATAACAATTGTAAAATTTGTGAATAAAGCACACCTTCATTTTTATCGATGTGTTTGGTGTTTCAAAACTTCGTGTGCACATTGTAAGGGGTCAGTGGGTGTTCAACATCACAAAAATCGAGTTTTTAATATCAGAGTTAAAAATCAATTGGTGTCAAACTCTGTAGCAAAAGGAATTTTCAGCTTTGGATGGACATACATATACAAATACATAAAACATAGTAAATAGATATAGTAATTCCTAGGATAACACCTCGTAATATTGAACCACGGTCAAATGACTAGGTCAACACATGAACTGACACCCCATTCTCCAAACATCTACACCACACTATCGTGAGGACATATGAGACCACTACAGATTTAACGTGCACCAGTTCCCACGTACACGAATGTCATTGGTTCGATCGTTTTTGAACTCGCAACCCTGCGTTTGCTAAACCCCAACGAGGCTACCATGGCTTCAAGTACTTCATCATGGTAGGTAGGTATTTTAATTAACGTCGCACTGGATTAACACAACGGGCTATTGGCGATGGTCCGGGATCAAACCCGAAGGAAACGATCCGAGGACAACACCACGTAATTTAGAACCACGGTCACATGACGAGGTCATACCTCAGCTGGCACCTCCACTCTCAAAACTTCCACACCACGCCAATGGGGGGACGTTTGAGGCCACGACAGATTTACAGGGCACCTGACTCCGTGTACACGAGTCTTTGGCTGGACCGAGTTTCGAACTCGTAACCTTCCGGTCGCTAATCCGTTACTCTTCCAACCGGGCTACCGCGACCCACTTGATGGAGAAAGATTATACTGCTATATACAGAACTGCATTGTGAGTCGATTTTGTAGTGGTGTCTATGTTCAAACATTACGACCATATTCAGTGAGTAACACACTCTACGTCATAACGCAACTGGTCGTTATGTAGTCTTCCTACATGTTGTGCAAACACTTTTTTTAAGGAAGCTAAACTGGGAATACTGCTTTGATAAATGAAGCTCTTGAAAAATTCATATACCTATAAGAGTCACGTTGGACCATTACAGCTCAAACATCTGCTTTTTCGAAAATGTTATTATAAATAGTGCACATTTAATCCCACACGTAGGAGGAGCACCATCTTCCAAAGGTTTAGGATGAAGATACAATTTCTCTACTGTATTGAGATGATCGATAACATTTATTCCGGTATAGAGTCCATTTACGAAATGAGATATCTAGTGAATCGCTTGGGTTTTTAACCATCCAAGGGTTTTGAAGACATCTCTTCCAAGATCTGGTCAATTTTGCTAGAAGCGAGATATCTCGTTGAGACAAAACTGAACTTTTATTCCAAGGGGAATGAAGATGCCCAAGTATGGAAACAAATTGTCCTCTGCCCGCAACTGGTGGTCGGTTGTTTTGGGGTTTGTATGGCGCAAGAGCCATATTTGGCCATGTTGCGCCAGACATAATACAATATCAAGTAATTGCCCACAACTGCTGACAATTTTGGACAGGTTCTTACATCAGAGGCACTATACGGCACTGTACACTATACGGCAGTTTTTGACTCTAAGACAGTGGTTTCCAAAGTGGTCGATATCGACCCCCAGGGGTCGATATAACTGTTAGGGGTTGATCCGGGCTCATGGGTCGATAGAAAATATAAGACATCATTGTAATTCGGTTAACTTGGATTACATCCATCCTGAATGGCAACGCAATTAAGAGTGAATATAGAATTCCGTGGCCCCGATTTAAGGCTGAAACTAATTTTCAACCCAACATTGCTAATCTTTTCAAGAGTCACGAAGCACACCCTTCACATTGACAGCGTTAGTGCATTGTATATGTTAATAAAAGTCTTATTTTCATATAGATAAGGAAGATTATATTCTTGTAATTTTGCTATCTAAATTAAATTTTATACATTATTTATATATCCCTATTAAATATGTAGTGCTAAGAAGGACGTCAAAAACAAAAACGTAGTATCCGTTTGATTTAAGCCAGTATAATAATATACACTATATTATACATACAACACTGTACTATATAAAATAAACAATTTACAATTCACATTAGCATCTTCTTTGCTTGTGATATTACAATTACGTAATAGTAAAATAGAGGTGTCGATAAAAGTCAAGAAATTCTTGATGGGGTCTACGGTCAAAGAAGTTTGGCGACCCCTGTTCTAAGATAAACCACCAAGAGGGTTAAAGATGATAATGACCAGTGAAACGCATACCATTTAAACGAACAATGCTGTTAATTTTAAGGTGTACGTATACACAAGAAGATTTTTTTAAATTTTGACTTTAAAAATTTAATTTTTTTCCAAGTTATTGGCTTATGCTTAAAACCATTGCAGTGAGAAAAATCAGATTAGGATAATTATTAATTACCTAATTTTGGTATAATAAGCTAATTATCATGTTTTTTAACAGTGATATCTCAAATTCTAATTTGTTCAGAAAGACAATTCCTATTGGGAAATTACTCCTAATATTATTCTTCACGTTTTGACCTTCAATCTAATTGCTAAAGGGAACAGGCTATCTTTTACAATTGTTTTCACCCAAGGAAGTATAAAAAAAAATCAAAAATTTTCCGGAATTTTAACATTTAAAAATCAAATAAAAATTCATTTCTTAACTAGTAACTCTGACTGAAGTTCAAAACATCCAAAGCATTATATAGATTATGATGATGCGAAAATAATTACAATAGATAAATTCATTGTTGAGTTATCACTGTTTGAATCAAGCAGCATTTTGCAAAAACATATTCAGAAATTTAGTTTAAAGTTTTGGAAGCATGTTTGTACGTATATGGTAATAATACCTAACGAAAAACCCTTCTAACTAGAAAAGTATTCCGAATATTTACAAGATATTGGTATCGTTTAAAAATTAAGGAATTGGGAAATAGTTTGAAGCAATAAAAACAAAATCGATATTCTGGTCAATTTTCTTGATTTCTAGTGTATATGTTACCGTGAAAGACCGAAATTAGAGAATGTCTATATTCTCCGGTGAATGTCGACACATACCAAATACGTCGGTGAAAGACCGAATATTTGGTTATATTCTTATACATTCGGACCATCGCTGGTGTATGTCGACAAGCACAGATAAGCTCTGGTGGGGGTCGAAACGAGAAGCCGAGAAGGTGGAGAGGCCACAACCAGAGAGGCCTCTCTACCTTCAGTTTAAGTTGTTGCAATAAATAAGATTGTATAACGTTAATCATATAATTTATGTGTAAGTTTATTATTGGTATTATTTTCTTTTCTCATTTAGAATGTACTGTTCGTTTTAGGTTCAACAGTTTATTTACATGTGCTGTTACTTAAGCTTTCTCCTATTTTGACATATATCATATGTTTAAATAATAAAGTATGATTTTAAAAGTTGCATTTTTATCTTAACGTAACAAACATATTTTTATTCAACATTCACCATCAGTGCATGCTGAATGTCGACATTTGCCGGTGTAAGTGAGAAATAATGATATTTAGAAAATATTTCGGGCATACAGCAAGCGACTATGTGAATGCTGACATTCACCGGAGAATATCGACATTTGACAGATATCGGTCTTTCACAGTAACATATGCATAAACCTTAAGAGGAATAGAAATCGGGAAAAAAGGTTGGTTGGTTGGTTGGTTGGTTTTTTATGGCACAAGGGCCAGATTTGGCCATGCTGCGCCAAACAATAGCTAGTTCATAACTGGTATTTAATTAGAGCGAGTCAGAAAGCCACGTAATAAAATTCAGTACAGTTGTGTATGTTACAGTCGATTATAAAATCTAAATAAAGTTTACGAAACCAATGTCAGTAAGGAATAAAAATAAGTTTTTATGATGTGGGTCCATCAACAAGTCTGTTAAGGTCTTAACACAACTAAAAAGGTATTCTATGATACGTAATAACATAGGTCATTAACATATTTTTTAAATAACAAAAGAGTGAATTTAAGGTGTTTTTCAATGTAAAGAAATTTTAATGGTTTCCGAATCGCAAGACGTGAAATGGAGAAAAAGGAGGGGTGGGGAATAGAGTAGTGGGATGAAGGTAGAGAAAGATCGCTTAGGTATCCCGGGACGGGAAAAAAGGATTTTATGTGAATGTGTACAATGCATTAAACGATTAACCCTCTGAGCATCATGAGATATCCGGGTAGTTTAGTGTTGCTTTTACCCCACAACACACTTAATCACTAAGGTTTGATTTGTTGGGGTTTTATGGCGCAAGAGCCATATTTGGGCATGCTGCGCCAGACACGAGACATACAATATCAAGTAATAGACAAACACACACAATGAAAGTTGAAGACACAGAAGAGAGAAATACACCCAGGGAGGAATGCACCTGACAGGAATCGAACCTGTGCCGCCTAGAACTCGAAGGTTGCTAGCACTGTGGGCATATCCACTGAGCCACGAAGGCCTCCTTAATCCCTAAGTAACACATCTCTTTAAGGAGTACATGGATTCTTTCACCTTTAGAAAGGTTCACTTGATCTTCCTTACAATAGAATATTTCTTTGGACGATTATATTAGTTATTTCTTCAAATATAATCCTTTGGAAACATTCTATTGTTCATTACATTAAAATATAATGCTGAGATATTTTTTCGCCCATTCTGTAGAACAGATTATTTTGAGAAAGTTCTATTACTTCTTTCCTTAGAATAGAATCCTTTGTAAACATTTTATCGCTCATTTCATTAGTACAGAATCCTTTGGAAAGGTTATAATGCTCATTTTCCTAGAATGGATTTCTTTGGAAAGGTTATATTGGTCAAGATGGTCAAAATTGGTTAGAACTCATGCAGGGAAGACTACAGGTTGCAAGGTGGAAGGATGCGTGTGAACCCCTCAGAGGGTTAAGGTGCAAAAATTTACCATCGATTTTTTATACAACGGTGTGCGAAGATTCAGAGGATGCCGTGGATCCAAAAGTTGAAAAGTTGAATTCAGGTTTGAAAGGTTGAAACGCTAAATAATTTAATACATGAATTTAGATTATAACAGTACATTTCACCCTAGCATCTGAATTTTCAACTAAAATAATTTAATTTTTAACCCTCCAAGTTGTTTGGACGAGATATCTTGTCTGTCAAGTTCTGACCTATTTTGCTAATGGTGAGATATCAAGATATCTCATCATTATCAATATATCCTATGTCCTATTATCATCTTAATAACTTATTATGTATCAAGATATTGCCGATTTTTTATGATGACGAGATCAAGATCTGAATAGTTTTTCTAATGACGAGACATATCGTCCATCAAGATCTGGCATGTTTTGCTAATGACGAGACATCTCGTCCATCAAGATTTGTTACGTTTGCTAATGGCGAGGCATCTCTTCCATCAAGATAAGGTTTGTTTTACTAATGACGAGATACGTAAGTGAGATAACCACCAGGATGGTTAAATCAGAACTGAACACCGAATGTTGTGTATGGCAATTTCTAATCTTGTATACTTCTTTTTAAACTAAATATTTTTCTAATTTTATTCATCCTGTTTTATTAGTATATTTATATTTTTTTATCTGAATTTTCTTGTTTGGACGGAATATAATTTTTACTATAAATGCTACGACTTATTTTTTCAAGTAAACAGACATGAATGAAACTAGTTTACTATTTCGAAATGAATTCCCTTTGTCTCTCCAAAATGAATAGACAATTGTGAATACCAATTGACAATCAAATGGCTTCGTTCTAGTGTTTCATTTGTCAGAAAGTAAAAAAATATATTTCTTGATGCTACTATAGTTCATGTACATTTTTCTAAAAAACACTCAATGCACATTCGTTATTAGATTACACCAGGAAAGAAGATCAGAAATTAGTTTTTTGAAAGAAAAAAGATCTTAAGAAGTTTATTTTTCCTTTGCATGTGGGGGGATTACAATATATTTTTTTAAAATTAGAATGGTGATTTTTTGGTCATGCTATGTAATATTTGTGTTTTTTCTTCTGCATTCTTTTCTTGAACTCAGATTTTTATAAAGAGAAATTTACATAAATACACATTGAGTTCCGTGTATAACACAAGTTATAAATATTTTAAAAAATGTGTGTGTGATATTTATCTCTATATCTCTGTGATATTTATCTTTTAATCTCTGATATCTTGGATGCTTTTTTCCAAATTTTATTCCATATTATATTTGTTATTCTGTATTATATTTGTTTTTATCAATTCTTAAATTGGTGTATCTACTGAATTTTTGAAGTTTTTTTGTCCGTGTTCCCATAGTTCACTGAGTTCGTAATTTCTCAACGTTTTCTAAATTTAATGTAATGTATGTTACTACAAATATGCATGTGTATTATTTTCAGAGTAAAAGCATTAACCCCCAATCGATTCATATTTTGAATTTAATTGATTTTACAATTTACTGCATTCCATTGTAACCACTAAGCTTTCTTTTTACCACATTTCTATAAAGCATTTCAATTAAATACATTAAACATCTAATTAAATATCAATATTAAGGACAGGAAATACTGTACTTATATTAGGATGTATTTTACTGAATTACTGGGCGAAACGGCATACTTTTTACATAATTACTGAGGGAAGACAAATTTTACTGGGTTTCTGAAGGAGGATATATTTTACTGAATTACTGAGGAATGGTATATTTTACTGAGTTTCTGAGAGATGACATATTTTACTGAGTTTCTCTATGTGGCTATATATTACTGAGTTGTTGAAGGAGGATATGTTTTATTGAGTTTCTAAGGGACTAAATATTTTACGCACTTATTGAATGATAACACATCTTCCTCATCTACTGAGGAACGACATATTTTACTGAGTTTATGAGGTACAACATATTTTACTGAGTTTACGAAGGACAACATATTTCTTTCTGAATTTCTGAGGGATGACATATTTTACTGATATTCTGATGAATAACATATTTTACCGAGTTTCTTAAGGTGGCTATATTTTACTGATTTGTTGAAGGAGGATATGTTTAACTGAGTTTCTAAGGGACTAAATATTTTACGCACTTATTTAGTGATAATACAGATACATCTTCCTCAGCTACTGAGGGACAACATATTTTACGGTGTTTATGAGGGACAACATATTTTACTGTGTTTATGAGGGACAAAGCACATTCTTTTCTGAATTTCTGAGGGATGACATATTTTACTGAGTTTCTGAGGGATAACATATTTTACCGAGTTTCTTAAGGTGGCTATATTTTACTGATTTGTTGAAGGAGGATATGTTTAACTGAGTTTCTAAGGGACTAAATATTTTACGCACTTATTTAGTGATAATACAGATACATCTTCCTCAGCTACTGAGGGACAACATATTTTACTGTGTTTATGAGGGACAAAGCACATTCTTTTCTGAATTTCTGAGGGATGACATATTTTACTGAGTTTCTGAGGGATAACATATTTTACCGAGTTTCTTAAGGTGGCTATATTTTACTGATTTGTTGAAGGAGGATATATTTAACTGAGTTTCTAAGGGACTAAATATTTTACGCACTTATTTAGTGATAATACAGATACATCTTCCTCAGCTACTGAGGGACAACATATTTTACGGTGTTTATGAGGGACAACATATTTTACTGTGTTTATGAGGGACAAAGCACATTCTTTTCTGAATTTCTGAGGGATGACATATTTTACTGAGTTTCTGAGGGATAACATATTTTACCGAGTTTCTTAAGGTGGCTATATTTTACTGATTTGTTGAAGGAGGATATGTTTAACTGAGTTTCTAAGGGACTAAATATTTTACGCACTTATTTAGTGATAATACAGATACATCTTCCTCAGCTACTGAGGGACAACATATTTTACGGTGTTTATGAGGGACAACATATTTTACTGTGTTTATGAGGGACAAAGCACATTCTTTTCTGAATTTCTGAGGGATGACATATTTTACTGAGTTTCTGAGGGATAACATATTTTACCGAGTTTCTTAAGGTGGCTATATTTTACCGAATTGTTGAAGGAGGATATGTTTAACTGAGTTTCTAAGGGACTAAATATTTTAATGACTTATTGAGTTATAACACATCTTCCTCAGCTACTGAGAAACGGCATATTTTACTGAGTTTATGAGGGACAGCATATTTTTTCTGAATTTCTGAGGGATGACAAATTTAACTGAATTACTGGGGGACGGTATATTTTACTGAATTTCTGAAGGAGGATATATTTTATTGAGTTTCTGAGGGACGACATATTTTTCTGAACTTTTAATGGACGACACACTTTACTGAATTACAGAGGGATGACATATTTTGCTGAGCTTCTGAGGGATGACATATTTTACTGAGCTTCTGAGGGATGACATATTTTGCTGTGTTTCTGAAGGAGGATACCTTTTAATGAGTTTCTAAGGGATTAAATATTTACTGATTTATTAAGGGACAACATATTTTTTCCGAATTTCTGAGATGACAAATTTTACTTGAATTTCATAAAATGTTTATATTTTAATGAGTATCTGATGGAAAATGTTTTCTGAGTTTCTAAGGAAGAAAATAATTTACTGACCTACTCAGGACGACATTTTCCTGAGTTATGGAGGAACGATACATTTTACTGAATTAAAAAATTTACAGCAATACTACTTATGGTATAGCTAGCACTAAAATTAATAAATGGGTATTTGGGTATTTCAATTAACGTCACACTGGAGCAACACAATGGGCTATTGGTGACGGTCCGGAATCAATCCCAAAGGGAAAGATCCGAGGACAAAACCACGTAATTTTGAACCACGGTCAGATGACGAGGCAACACCTGAGCTGGCACCCCACTCTCCAAACTTCCACACCACGCCAACGTGATAAATTAATAAATGAAAATAGCAAAACGTGTGGTACATTTTTATTTTCGATTTTCAAGTTATTATTAAAAAAGTTTATTTCCACATTATAGTTTTGTACGGTGTTGAATAGTTTTAAATGTATATCTTATCCCTATTAAGAATATTTTATCCCTTTTAAGTTTCATTTATTCTTGAATCATGTATGAATTTAAGTATCGTAGAATTCTGAGACATTCTATTTGTAAAATATAAACAACATTACATTATTATCAAATTCTATCGACTTTAAGACAAGTAAGTAAATTCTTTAAACTCTTAAACAGCCTGGAGGTTTAATTTGATATCAATTGTTTTCCTAGGTATGTAATAGATAGAAGGAATGTATTCATAAGCTATCTTACGCAAACATCTTCTCATATCAGTTCATCTCTGTACACCAGTTCTATTTGCTGATCCTGATCTCCCGAATTTATTCAAAATGAGTGTTTTCATTCGTTTTCTTTTCGAGCCAATATCAGTATTCCTTTCCATGAATCATCACACCATTTATGAATTAGAAAACAAACTGCTGTGGCTTTATTGTGAAGCGTGTTTGAATCTTTAGATTCGTGTTTCAAAATATTTACTCTTGACAGCTGAAATTCGTCCTAACGTAAATACGTATTTATTCTGCTAAGAGGCTTACGCGTATTTACCAACATTTCCATTTTTGAATAAATATTTGAATCACTCGTACAATGCGCTTTCTCATAAGATGATTAAATATTTTGTATTTCTTCTTGAAATACGCTTAAACAGGTATGGTGCGCTTCAGTAAATTTGATCTCGTTATTTTTCAGTGTTTATTTGGGTTTCGTTCGTTGTTCCACCGTCGTTTCGTTCTTGTACGAGGATTTAAGTGGGTTTCAAAACTTCTGAAATTCACGCCGAACCTAGGATTTGATCTTAGAAGCTAGAGATCCAACTCGTCTCTCGGGCAGGTCTTCTTTGATTACATGGCCTACTTTCATTACTCGTATTGTTTTCAAATTAAATGTAATTATTTACATTGATTACACATGTAATTAATGTCAGTTAAGGGCAAAAATATTGCATAATTTACTGATCTATTTAGAAACGGCATATTTTACTAAGTTATTCATGGACGGCACATTTTACTGAGTCAGTGAAGGATGGTACACTTTACTGATTTACTCAGGGACAAGACATTTTACTGAGTAAGTGAGGAACGGTGCATTTTACTGTGTAGCTGAGAGACAGTAAATTTTACTTAGCGAGGGACAGCATACTTTACTGGGTAGCTGAGGGACGGCATATTTTACTGAGTTAGCGAGATACGGCATATTTTAGTAAGTTAATCATGGATTGCACATTTTACTGAGTTAGGGAAGTAAGGGACATTTTACTCATTTACTGAGGGACAACACATCTTACTGAGTAAGTGAGGGACGACACACTTTACTGAGTTAGCGAGAGACGGCATATTTTACTAAGTTACTCATGGACGGAACATTTTACTGAGTTAGTGAAAGGCTACATTTTGCTGACTTACTGAGGGACAACACATTTTATTGAGTAAGTGAGGAACGGTAAATTTTGCTGAGTAGTTGAGAGACGGCACATTTTACTGAGTAGTTGAGAGACAGCACATTTTACTTAGTTCCTAAGGGACAACATAATTTACTTTGTAGCTGGGAGATGGCACATTTTACTGAGTTTGCGAGAGATGGCATATTTTACTAAGTTACTTATGGACGGCACATTTTACTGAGTTAATGAAGGGTGGGACATATTTATGATTTACTGAAGAACAACACATCTTACTGAGTAAGTGAGGAATGGTACATTTTACTGAGTAGCTGAGAGACGGCACATTTTACTTAGTTCCTGAGAAACAGCATAATTTACTGGGTAGCTCAAGGAAGGCACATTTTACTGAGTTAATGAGAGACGGCATATTTTACTAAGTGACTCATGGACGGCACATTTTGCTGAGTTAGTAAAGTATGATGCATTTTATTGATTTTACTGATTTACTGAGGAACAACACACTTTATTGAATAAGTGAGGGACGGCATATTTTACCGAGTTATTGAGGAACGACAAAATTTACTGAATAGCTGAGGGGCTTCACATTTCACCTAGTTACTGAGGGATGGCCCATTTTACAGAGTTGATATTCGGGTGAACATTTCCACTCGTATTTCTCATGTATTTGCCTTACTTCAAGCACCAAAAAAATTAAAGTTTGTCTACATTATATATTTTGGAAGATGTTATTTCTACTTCAGTATTTTTTGAAATCTGCAAGACTCCGTGATCTACTTTTCTTGATTGCTATGTTGTAACAAGGGAGATAAATCATAATTCAAATACACGACAAATGCCCAAATACTCTAAAATCTGCTTAGTTGACTTAAATCACTCTTGGACATATATCATAAAATGATACGGACAGTTGTCCGTATCATTTCATAAGAAAAAGATTGCCTTAAAATTAAAAAAGCCATATCATCTAAAATTACGAAAAATGCATTGTTAAATCATCTTCTAAAAGGAGGCCATGGTTGCCCGGTTGAAAGGTAACATATTAGCAATCGGAGGTTTGTGAGTCAGAATCCAACCAAATATCGTCGTGTACAGAGGGCGATGGTGCACGTTAAATCTGTAGTAGCCTCAAATATCCTCGCGTTGGCGTGGATGGTTGGAGAGTGAGGTACCAGCTAAGGTGTGACCTCGTCACCTGACCGTGGTTCAAAATTACATGGTGTTTTACTCGGATCCTTCCCTTCGGGTTCGATCCCGGACCATCGCCAATAGCCCGTGGTATTGCTCCAGTGCGACATTAATTACAATACCTTATACCTAACACGTTATAAAATGACGACAGAGGCCAGGGTCATTCCATAAGACATGAAAATGCCTTAAAAATACATGAAACTTGATATTCGAAATGTATTTCGCTTGAAATGCACGAAAAATGAATGAAAATGTCTTAACAAAGATACTTAAATCAGCTTAGTTAACTTAAATTACCTTATGAAGTGACAAAGACTTATGTTATTTCACAAGGTTATGTCATTTCAAAAGACAAAAATGCTTTAAAAAGTACCGGAAAATAGAAAAAAATAGTATTTTGCATAAAATAAACGGAGAATGCATAAAAATGTCATAACAAAGGTACTTTAATCATCTGTGTTGACATAAATCACCGTATGACAGCAGTCCGTGTTATTTCATAAATCCGTGTCATTTTACAAGGCTCGTCATTTTACAAGGTTTCGTCATTTAACATTTCAAAAGATCATGTCATTTCATAAGACACAAAAATGCCTAGAAATTGGCCGAAAAGTTGAAAACTGCATTTCGTCTAAAGTGGTCGAAAAGTTGAAAAAATAGCTCTTCGTCCAAAATGACCGAAAAGTTGAAAAATAGCTTTTGTCCGAAATGACCGAAAAATTAAAAACAGCATTTCGTCTAAAGTGGGCGAAAAGTATAAAAAGTAACTTTTCGTCCGAAATGACCGAAAAGTTGAAACAGCATTTCGTCTAAAGTGACCGAAAAGTTGAAAATTTACCATTTCTTCTAAAATGAATGAAACTGCACTAACAAAGGGATTGAAATTAGCTTTACTTCTTACATAAAACTCAGTTTTATTTACTCGAATAACATTTCAGCTTTACTGAAAAAGATGCAAAATCATCCCAAATCTACTCCTAGCAATAGGGAACGGAAAAGCCTGCTGGTGTTTGATGATAGGTGCTTTTCCCAACAGTATCCATTCGTCTTTCTTAGCCTGAAAACGTGTAGAATATTGGTCATTCGATCAACGTTTCTCTTCGGAGCAAAAGAAAATGTAATTTCCTGCTTGCAATCATAAAGCCGTGTCATTTCATAAGGCCGTGAATCAATTCTTGCTACGGAATATCTTACGGATAGATTCTGAAATCCCAGGAATCGTACGAGGTTTCACTCCGTTAAAAGGACTTGTATGGCAATGTATATATATATATATGTACTGAAAAAGTATATATGTACTGAAATGTATATATATGTATATATACATATGTGTATATATACATATATATTTATTTACTTTTCTACATCGACAACCAGCCGCAACTCACATCATGACCGCCAGCAGATGTTTGCTTATTGCAATTATTATTGTTTGCAGCTGCTATTAGACTATGTTTGTATCTCGGTATTTTTAGCCTTTTGGCTTTATACTTGTCTGCATTTTTGGCCTTCTGGTTTTTACTAGTCTGCATTTCTAATACTATGCGTTTTAATATTTTGTATGTTTGATCGTTTATATATATATCGCGAGTTCGAAACTCGGTCGAGCAAAAGACCATCGTATAGGGGGCTAGGTGCTGGTGCACGTTATGTAGGGGCTGGTGCACGTTAAATCTGTCGGGGATTCAAAAATCCCCATGTTGACATGGTGTGGAAGATTGGAGAGTGGGATGACAGCTGAGGTGTTCTTGTCATCTAACCAAGGTTCAAAGTTACGAGGCGTTGACCTTGGACCGTTGTCCTACATATACTATATAGACCATCATCGAAAATCACAATCTCGGAAATATCTATTTTTAAGGTAGCTTTACTTATTATACATATATGTGTTACCGCTAAAGTACAGAAAACAGGTAATCTGCAGATTACCTGGGTTCATACGTATACGTATGTACGCCATATATATATATATATATACATGCATATATATATACATATATATATACACATATATATATATATATACACACATATATATATATATATATATATGCACATATACATATATACACATATACATATATATATATATATATACATATATATATGGCGGTCCTCATGTGAGTTGCGGCGGGTTGTCGATTTGAGGTTTGTTAACGTGGGTAAGTTTGTACTTGCTCTATAGTTTTGTGTGATTTTGTGTTGTGCTTGTCTTTGGTACGTGTCCTTGGAAGTTCCATGTTTCCTGGATTTCTCTGCCTGTTTTGCTTTTCTAGTTTTTCCCTTCTACTTGTGATGTTTTGAGGGGTGTGCGTGCTTCTTTCGGTAAACTGCCACCCATTCGCAGAAAGCACCATATTGTGTTGACTGGGACAGGTTGATGAACAGTCGTGTGCACTGTTCTGTTGCACATTACACCTGCCGTGGCATTAAATGTCCTCACGTCGGTGTGGTGTGGAAATTTGGAGAGTGGGGTGATAGCTCAGTTGTGGAGTAGTTTGTCATCTGACTGTTCAAAATTACGATATGCTGTCCTCGGATCTTTTCCTTCGTGAAAACCCTCGTGTTGCTCCAGTGCGACGTTTAATCAACTACCTACCATTATTTTACAGAAATGTTATTCATCAACAAATTCACAGAATACATCTGTTTTCAGAGATAAAATCACCCCTAATGAACAACTTAAAAAACTGAAAATCACCCTCAAGAATAATGATCTCCCCAACAGTTTTCTAAACATGTTTTTCCCTCAACTCATTTTGTGTTCTTTTATGTGCTACCCCCTTCCATCTATTTGTTTTTCTTTTTTCTACCAACAAAAGGCGCCATATTTCACTATATCCATTGTTTTTTTAATTCTTTTAATTTATTAATGCTACAAAAATAAAAATTGATATTGATAAAAATTGCTTTCTCCCCTCTTTTTCCTTGAACACCATTCATCTCATGGCCTAATTCTCTCCCTCTCTTTATATATATAATATAAAAAGGCAAAAACCATCAAACGCGATCAAGCTCCTCCCCCAAGACACCCTGATCCACAAACACCACCTCATTCTATAAAATACTCTTTGAAATTTCCTTTTAATTAATATATGCACACACATATATATATACATATATATGTATGTATATATATATTTATTTATTTATACTCTTAGGTAATGTGGAAATATGCTTTTAATAATTCCATGTCTAGTGATGAATATTAATTGAAATATATTCCGTAGTATGCGTTGTTAATAACTTTGATCAACCAAAATACATTAACTCATTTGCCTCTAACATATACGATCAGAAAACAAACGTTGCACATATCCTAATACTCACCAAGAACAATACATATTATTAGTTTGCGTGTTTCATGTGATTCCATTGTGATTTCATTTGGCACTGAAGAAATGTCTTTCCTTTTCCAGATGCTCTCGTTATTCGATTCCTAAATTATTACACAGAAAAATAGTGTTTAGAGCATCGGAGTAGCGTTCTTTTTGTACTTATCGGTTTCTAGTTCCGGAGGAAGTGGATCTACAGGGATGTTCTTGAAAGAGAAAGTAGGGGATTTAAATCTCAGATACGATTACGCGGAATATTTCAGAGAACTTTTCAAGATTCTTAAGTCTCTAAAAGAATCATGATTCAGCGAGTAAAGAACAATGGAACTAGTGTGCGACTCATTGGTGAAGGTTAGTCGTATATCTGCAAAATAATTTCAGTTTTCGGAGAGTGGTTGAAATTCTGTTTCTCGAAACGGTGCAATATTTCTTTTCGCAAGTTCTGGAGGTTGTCCCGACGAGGTATCCCATCATTAGGGAAAACTTATGACATATTTATGGACGAAATATCTCGTCAATAGAAAAAGCGTACCAGATCTTGATCTCGCCATCATCAAAAAATGTGCAATATCTTGATGACAAGATATATCATTCAATGCATTTCACTATATCCATAGTTTTTCGAAATTCATTCATGCATAGTTTTTCAAAATTCATTCATCCAGTTTTCCAAAATTCATTCATCCATAGTTATTCAAAATTCATACATTCCAAACTCATCCATAGTTTTTCAAAATTCATCAAAATGTGTATGTCATTAGCAAAATTGATGGACGAGATGTATCATCGAAACTAATAAGAGGGTTAAAAAGCTCCATGCTTTCGAAACTGGTGTGATTGGATATCGCGTGGCACAAATGAACATAGAGCGGCAAACTAAAAATATCTTTCATAACTTTAAAAGGTACCGAGTGGTCTTTTACTTGCGATTTCATTTTATATATAATTTTACACGTTATAGCCTTCTCGAACCAAACAAAAACGGTCGTGTACAAAGGGGGCTGGTGCACGTTAAATCTACCGTGTCCAGTCAAAGACCGTGTATACGACGGTCTTTTGACTGGACCGAGCTTCGAACGGGTCACTCTCAGGTTGCTAATCCGTTACTCTTCCAACTGGACTACTACGGCCACCTGGGTGCGTTTCTCTATCCTATTATCAGTAAAAACTTTACTTGAGTGCATGTCCATTACTTGTCGTTGTTTGGCGCAGTTTGGCCAAATGTACCCATGTGCCATAAAACTCAACCCAACAACCATTCTCTCCTCTGTGTCAATAAAATTTTTTTATGTGTGTATATTCACTATTTGACGTTGTCTTAAATGTGTTTGGTACAGCTTGGCCAAATGTAACCCTTTCGCGATAAACCAAATCCAACAACCAATTCATCTCTTCTGTGACAATAAAACTTTCCTTGCGTATTTTCTTTTCTTGACGTTGTATGTAACGTGTTTGGCATAGCTTGGCCAAAAGTGGCCCAAGCGCTATAAAACCCAACCCAATATCTATTCTCCCTTCTATGTCAATAAAAATTTTCGTGTGTATGTATGCCCAGTACTTAACGCTTTAATATGCTTGGCGCTGCTTGGCAAATGTGGCCCATCCACCATAAAATACAACTTTTCTCGCTATGTACTAAAACTCGCCCTATATATAGTATACTAACCATACTTTAAGTTAACTTAAGAAATCCTGGATTCAAACATCTAAAATAATTCCATGAGATAATTCAATAAAATAATTGAATTAGCTGGTGGAGACAATATCCATCAGAATTAAAAATTTATTTATCAATTTACAATTACAAAGAAAGTATTTACTGTCTTCATCTTATATCAAAACTTAATCTGGACCGTGGATAATATCCGCATGTGTCCCCCTTCGCAAATAAAAAGCAAAGCATTCAGTCATTTTTAGAACACAATCGCATTCTCGCAGTATTTTAACACAAAACGGCAAATTAAAAGCGAAATACCCGATGAGTTGATAATATTGAAACTTTAATTAATAACCGAGTTTTTGAAAGGGTTTCATTATTGATCGAGGTAAATAAGAATTGTCCATTGCGTTTCATAACGAAGCCCGCAAATGGAGATGATTGGATTATTTTCTGAATGCCGTTTTATTGCAGGATCTGAGGAAATGAAAAATAAATTTATGACCGTGTATCTTGATAAATTTAATTCCGGGGCTGAAGTGGAAACTTAAATTTCCGAAAAGATTCCTTAGCACGGGACTCTTTTTGACTTAATCTTTAAAACAATTTATTTAATTGTTTTAGAGTATTTTGGAAGCCTCGATGCATTTATAGAAAATATACGAAACTCAAAAATGCGAAACTCAGTAATTAATCATTGGATGAGAAATTGTTTCTCATAAATATTAATTGGGGTGTTCATTTAAGTGAAATCTATACTTATAAAGCAGAGTTGGCATCTATCTGTCTGTTCTCTATACAAATCTATACCGTTTGACCAATCCACACCAAATTTGGTACACTGATTCTTTGGAACCCTGCGGGTAACGTAGGTTACATATTACCCCCCCCCCCCCTTTAAAAACATTGATAAGAAAAAAGTGACTGCAATAACACAATTTGTCATTTTTTTTAGAAAATAAGCTTAAGGGGCATTCAAAATCACTCCAAAACTCTAAATCGACTTTTGTATATAGTGAACTCAGTATCAGTTTTTGTAGGTTTGTCTTACCTATAGTATGTGAAATGGATCTAAAGTAAATTGTAGAAGCTATAAAAATCTGTTTTAAAAATTATTTTGCGCTCGCTTATTTTTTCTCTATATTTGCATTTTCTATGACAGAAAAGTGATTTGGGGGATCACTTTCAATCGACTTTTAACCAATTAGACCCGAGCAACGCCGGGTAAATCCAGCTAGTTTCTTATATTCAGTGCTTCCCAAAACTTTCCTGTCTTATGGTATTAACCATCTGAGAGGTTGACATAAATAAATCCACTTTGCAACCTGTAATTTTCTCTGCATGACTTCTAAACACATTTTAACCTTAATATAATCTTTCCATAGGAATCTATTCTATGAAAAAGATTGTATTTTAAGGAAATGACCAATATTATCTTTCCAAAGGAGGAATCTTTTCTAAGGAAAGCACCAATAGAATCATTCCAAAAGTGGAAAGGAGTAACTAAGGAAAGTAATAACAGCATATTTCTATAGAATTCTATTCTAAGATGACTAATATAATTTCGAAAGGATTATTATTTTAAAGTAATACAATCTCTAAAAAGAATTCTAAGGAAATGAGCAACATAAACATTTCAAAGGATTCTATTCTAAGGAAAGGAGTAATAGCATATTTACAAAGAATTCTATTCTAAGAAGACTAATAGTCTTTCTAAAGAATTATATTTTAAGGTAATACGCACAATCCCTAAAGAGATTATTTTTATGGAAATGAGTAATGTAATCATTCCAAAGGATTATATTATAAGCAAAGGAGTAATAACAACTTTACAAAAGATTATTTTCTATGGAGAAGGCAAATATAATCATCTAAAGGATTCTATTCTAAGGTAAGGGGCTGTAGAATCTTTCTAAAGTTTAAAATAATCCATTATTTTTTTAGAAATATTTTTAAAAAATTGGTTATTTAGTTTTAAAGTGTGTTGTGGGTTAAAAGTAGCACCTACACTTCTCACGAACGCTCATAGGGTAAGTTGAAAGTTAATGAGAAAGATACTCGTACTTTTTAAAGCAGATGTTTCATGAAATTGTTTTTTACAATAGTAATATTACATCAAAATTCTTTTCTGATGTTTTATTTCTCAAGTTTGCACAAAAATGCCCTGAAAGTTGAAGAATGCCTTTTAACTATAAATTTATATAAAAAATTAAAAGAAACTGGCTCCTAAAACTGACGGGAAAATTCACTATATTTTTTTCAGAAGTATAAATTAATTAAATTCAAGCTTAACCGATTCATTACTAGTTAACTAATATCTTATCTTGATTTATTTTTTTCGCTTCCCATTTCTACTTAGAGTGCAATATTTAATTGAAAAGGGAAACTGAATCTTTAAAATTAAGCTTTACACTCAAGCAGAAATTGCATTATCTCAAACAGACGATAATTGAACTTTGACAATCCTGTAACAATAAAAATATTTATTGATCATCCAAATGTTTCAACGAAATATCTCATACATCACGATCTAGTTAAGATTGCTAATAAGAGATATCTCACCGACACAAAACTGCCCTTTCGCACTTGGATCCTATTAGGGTAATGAGGATACGAGTACGAAAACCAAACGGCCCCTTGCCCTAAACTGATGACAATTTAAAACCGGTTTATATACAGGACAGTTTTTGATGCCAACAGGAGGGTTGATCTTGCACTTACCCTCCTGGTGGTTGTCTCGAAGTGTCTCCTCATTTGCAAAACTGACCAGATCTTGATGGACAAATTAAGTCGTCATTTGAAAGAAATTGATCAGATCTCAATCTCATCATCTAAAAAAATCAGGAATATCTTAATGACGCTATATTTCGTCATTAATCTTCAATGTTCATATTGAATCAAATACTATGCCGCAGAAATTTTTATTTCCTATTTTTACCACACACCCCATACCCATTATTACCTCCCCTGGTGGTTGTCTCGGCGAGATATTTCGTCATTAGCAAAACTGACCAGGTCTTGATGGATGAGATATCTCGTCATTAAAAGGAAAACGGACCAAAACTTGATCACGTTATCAAGAAATTGGCAATATCTTGACGAGATATCTCGTCATTATCAAGATCTAGATGGACGAGATATCTTGTCGAAACCACTTGGAGAGTTAATGTCACCGCAAGCAACTCGATTGAAACGAAAAATTCCCTAACTTATTAGAAAACAACAAATTTCGCCAAACCAGTTGAAATTACTGGAAGTAGCCTCAGAAAGACAGCAAGGACTATTCTTATTCAATTAACGGGCTATTTGATATATGGAAATGATAAGATTGCTGACTTGCTTTAATAAGATAAATGAGCAGCACCGAAAAAGTTACTCAGTGTGTCGTTAATACTAATTAACTGGGCTCATATCTGTTACGCGTTTGCGAGAGGAAATTTATGGGTACAGAGGACTGCCTTGCATTTACGATGCCCACTTTTATTAATGGGCATTTCGGCGATATAATGCTTGGCATAAGGACATCGCTTTTCAATCCTTTGCATGCTCCCATTAAGCCGTAAATTCTGTGACGAGTAAATTATCAAGGAGAAAATTCCAATAACGATCATTTCACTAGAAAACGGATTAAGTCTTCAACAGATTCGGGTGTATGTGGGAATTAACCCTCTGGGCGTCACGAGATTTCCGAGCCGTGTAGTATTGTACATAATGAATAATTACCATATCTATTGGTTGAAAGAATCTGTATTATTTCAATCTTCAGAAAGATCATAATAATTTCAGCCTTCAGAAAGATTTTATGGATTCTTTCAACCTTCAGAAGGATTGTATGGATTCTTTCAACCTTCAGAAATATTTTATTTATTTTGTCAACCTTCAGAAAGATTCTATGGATTCTTTCAACCTACATAAGGATTTTATGGATTCTTTCAACTTTTAGAAAGATTCTATGGATTCTTTCAACCTTCAAAAAGTTCTGAGTCCCATCCCAAGGAATATAATATTTTGGAACGATTTTATTATTCCTTTCCTTAGAATGGAATTCTTTGGAACTATTATATTATTCCTTTCTTTAGAATATAATTTTTGTAACTATTCTATTATTCTTTTCCTTATAAAATAATTCTTTGGAACTATTCTATTATTCCTTTCCTTAGAATAGAATTCTTTGGACAGGTTTAATTGGCCCATTCTGTAGAGAAATATGCTTTGGGAAGATTCTGTTCATCCTTTCGTTACAATAGAACCGCTTGGAAAGATTGCATTTTGATGTTTTTCTTACAACGTAATTCGTTTGGGAGATTATATTGATTGTTTATAGATAGAATTATGCATATGAGCCCCTGAGAGAGTTAATGTGTATTCATATTAAGATATTTGTGAAAAAATATATAACAATACTTCATATAAGCAAAAAATAGCAATTGGAGGGTTGTTACTTTGAAACTCGATCCAACCAAACACCAGCGTGGGCATGGAGTGCAAGGTATCAAATGTTCTCACGTTTAAATGGTGTGGAAGTTTGGAGAGTGGGGTACCAGCTCAGGTGTTGACCTTGAGGTGTCTGAGATGCTATGAGGCCTCCTCGGAACTTTCCCTTCGGGAATGATTCCTGGTCGTCACCAATAGTCCGTTGTGTTGTTCCAGTGCGAAGCAAATTTAAATATCTACACACAAACCCGATACCTATACAGTCCTCTGGTGCCATTTCGACACTAGTAAATAAATTGTGTATAATAGTTATATATCTAATTGGCATCATTATACAATTTTTAATTTTATATATCTCTCTTTCAGCTTATACAATATTTTCATAAGAAAATGAATGTATTTAATTATTTATTAGTATTAGGTCTGGAGACCGTGGTGGCAAACGAAATGGAAAATGGCGGAGATAATCAACCAAATTGTTAATCTAACAAACATTTCTCAGGTGTCTCAACCCAGTTTGCATCCACATGACGCCAGATACGACGTTTTCGGATAGATGCTTGGGATTTCTGCAATTTAAGTGCATCATCACTGCTGCTTGTTGTCTTTCCTCTTTTGTTGTTCACACGCATCATCGACAATGCTCTAACTGCCATTTTCACAGCTAAAGGTAAAATTCCAACGGTAATTTTGGTTTTACACTGTGCCAATCACATTGCGAAAAGTATTGCTTTTCCTTTTGTTTTAAATTTAACTGTATCCACAAGCATAAGGGGCCCTGGTATCCCGGTTGGAAGAGTAATGGATTAACAGCCAATCAAAGATCGTCGAGTACAAAGGCGGCTGGTGCAGGTTCAGTCTATCGTGGCCTCAAATGTCCTCGCGTTGGCGTGGTGTGGAAGTTTGGAGAGTGGAGTGCCAGCTCAGGCGTGACCTCGTCATCTGAACGCGGTTGAAAGTTACGTGGGGTCGTCCTCGGATCTTTCCCTATGGGTTTGATCCCGGACCGTTGCCAATAGCCCGTTATATTGATCCATTGCGACGTTAATTAAAAAGTACCTACAACAAGCATGAGAGGTTGATCCTTTTTCTTTACATGAATTTCGAGAGGACACTGAAATAACTAAATTTCATATTTCATTGATTTGTTGAAGGAGCCGTGGTATCCGAGTTGGAAAAGTAAGGATTAGCAACCGGGTGGTTGCGAGTTCAAAACTGGGTGCAACCAAAAGATCGCCAAGTACAGTTCCGGAAAAAAAACCGAACCACACTCCTCATTTGAGCAATTTTAGCAGTATAGAAAATTCAAAGATGACAGGAACTAACGTCTTCTCTAAATTCAAATTCATAAAATTTGCATAAGGAACCGTCTTCATATTAAATTGAGCATTAATTTCATAATTTTGAATAGAAACCCCTATTTTGACAAATAATTTCAAATCTATATCAAAATTTAACTTCAGATACCAAATTTCATGTTATTAGGTCTTACCGTTTCGAAGTTATGACTACAGAACGATTCGAGCTCCTAATGTTAATTCAGTTTCTTAAACTTTTATGGATATCTTCTTAAATAATATTTCTATAGCACCGATATTTTACACCATGTTACTGTTAAACAACCCAAACAAAATACACCAAATATTTTATTTAAAAAATAGTTTTTATTATGCAATATAATATTTATTAAATTAATGCTTTAAAAAATTATGAATTGGAACCTTACTATATTTTGATACGAATTGATTCGGAAGGACTTCTAATATGACCATGTTACTGTTAAACAACCCAAACAAAATACACCAAATATTTTATTTAAAAAATAGTTTTTATTATGCAATATAATATTTATTAAATTAATGCTTTAAAAAATTATGAATTGGAACCTTACTATATTTTGATACGAATTGATTCGGAAGGACTTCTAATATGACCATGCCAGCTCATTCCAATCGTTAGTTTTTGAGTTACATTAAATTTTCCTTATTATCGCGATTTTAGGGGGCAACCAAAAGTTTAAAAAACGTCTGACAAACCTGGAATAATAATTCTCGGATCATTTGCACATGTAATTCTCGAATCGTTTTCACTTGCATCGTAAATATACAAATTCTAGGATCGTTTGCACGCGCTGACAAATACGTTTGAAATAGTATTCAAATTTGAAATTCTAACTGTACCCACACTTAATCTCGATCTACGCATAGCGATTTTCAATGTGGACATCATCCCTGAAATTGATTGCATTTTTAGCATTAAATATCTCCGGGTATAAATATAGTCGAGTCAGGAAATTTCATATTTAGACTAATTTTACGATGTCGAATCTGATTAAGGCATCAAAACATGGTGTTTCTTTTGAAAATTTTGTTCTTCGTGCAAAATTTGATATGAGGACGGCCTCTAATGCACTTTTTCGCATTTTAATCTGTAAATGACGTAGTGTAAATGAATGCTCGAAATAAAGGGGGTGGTTCATTTTTTCCGCGACTGTACGTGGAGACTGGGTGCGTTAAATTTACCGTGGAAATCTAATAGTGTGGAAGTTTGGAGAGAGGGGTGCCAGGTCAGGTGTTTTTCTCGTCACCGATTTGCTAAAAAGTGTGGTGTATAGGCAAGTTATAGGACTCGTATATTGGGAAGTTATTTTAAGTCCCCTAGGGGTATATGCACGTCCTATTTCAAATACTGAGTGAATATATAATGTACAATGCAGAGTCCTATATTAGCATTGATCAAATTTCCTGCAACTTTCCAAAGACGTTTATACTGCGCGAATAAGTTTCAGCGGTAGCCTAGTTGGTAGAACAACGGATTAGCAACCGAAGGGTTGCGAGTTAGAAACTCGGTCCAGCCAAAGACCGTCGTGTACAAAGGGGGCTGGTGCACGCTAATTATGCCGTGGCCTTAAATGTCCTCACGTTAGCGTGGTGTGGAAGTTTGGAGAGGAGGGTACCAGCTCAGGCATTGTTCTCGTCATCCGACCGTGATTCAAAATTACGAGGCCCTGTGCTTGGATATTTCTCTTCGGGACTGATCCTAAACCGTCGTCAATAGCCCGTTGCTCCAGTGCGACGTTAATTACCTACCTACCTATTCAAATAAGGCAAGAGACGCTGTTGCATACGCTCTCAGGAGTAAATCTTATCTCCTTTAGCGCACGAGATTAGCTTTAAGTTAATTAAAGCGGAATCTGTGCATTTCTTTTCGGATCTCCTTTAATTACAAATGCAATTATGCGCACAAACTAGCCTTAGAATAGATCCTCTGGCCCGCATTCTCGGAAGAACAAATGGCTGGAATGTAGCTTTTTACTCTTGCCTTTTAAGTAGCATTGTGAGACTCTTCGAAATAGAATGTTTTGTGAGGGATAGGTGGATTCAAAATGTATGGAGTTTCATTTTTAGATGAAGTAGCCTTGTCTTTAAATCCAAAATTATCTTGTGTTTGATAGAGTATGTGATGTTAAACGGTACTGTAGTCAGAATTTAAATTTCAACCGAAGTTAAATGGGCTATTGGTATGGTAAATGAGGATATGGCCGTTATGTCTTTGTAGATTATATCTGATCACCATACTGAATTTTAAATTATAAATTAGTCTGCACAAAGATTGATGCAACTTTATTTATCGTAGTACAGAAATCACTTTACACCATTGTAGTGTTCACAAAATACTTATAAATTGAATAATGACATTAACCGTCCAAGTTGTTTCTACGAGATATCTCGTCGAAAGACCAAGATCAAGAACTGACTAAGATCTGATCAAGATCTGACCAAATATGCTAATGAAGAGATATCTCGTCATGGAAATATTGTCAATTTTTGTATGATGACTAAATCAAGATCTGGTCAGTTTTCTTCGAATGACGAGATATCTAATCCATCAAATCTGGTCAGTTCTCTTCTAATGAAATATCTCTTCCATCAAGATCTGGTTCAGTTTTCTTCCAATGAAGAGATATCTTGTACATCAAGATGTAATAATGTTTCTTCTAATGACAAGATATCCAGTCGAGACAACCACCAAGAGTTTTAAAGGAAACTCCAGGCATTAACCCTCCAGGTGGTTTCGACTAGATGTTGCCGATATTTATAATGATAACGAGATCAAGATCTAGCCAGTTTTCTTCAAATGACGAGATACCTCGTCAAGACAACCACTAGGAGTGCTAAGGGACACTAACGGCATAATCCTATAAGTGGTTTCGACGAGATATCTCGTCCAACACGATCTGACCAATTTTACTGATGACAAGATACCTGATCATCAAGATATGGTTGGTGTTTTGATAATAACGGGATCAATGTATTGCCAGTTTTCTTTTGATGACGATAATTCGTCCATCAAGATCCGGTCAGTTTTGTTAATGACGAGATACCTCGTCGAGACAACCACCAGGAGGGTTATGTAACAAATGCTTTATGACGGCAATCGAATAGCATTAAATAGCAAATATTTATAACGCAAATCTGCACTTGATAGGGGAAATATTTATAAATGCAGTGGAATAGCATTAAGGTGGCAAATATTTGGAACTACAATTGAATAGCATTAAGCATCTTGAATATTTCGCACGAAAGGATATGTCAAAATGGAAAACATCCTACATTAATTTAAATGTATTGTGCTTAAGTGATGTTATATTTGGAAGTTATAGTTACTATGCAAAACAATTTTCAGCGTTTTGTTATACTTAAAGAATATTCTGAAATTGAAAACATCCTACATTAAATTAATGTTAAAATGAAAATTAAATGTTATGGATTGAAAATTGAAATTGTTAGATAAAAATATTAATTTGTCGGGAAAGTTTAATTTAATTTATAAAAAACCGTGAATTCCAATTAAAGTTTCGCAATCTACAATGAAATTTTGATTGCTACTTGATGCTAACATATCTGCCATTATCTTCTCATTCACCTTTTCCTTAAACAGAATTTTAAGTGATAATGAAACATGCTTTTCATATAATATATAATTATACCTTATTTGGTTTAATAGATTATTTCAATAACGGATAATTCATCATTAACACTATTGCTTGATTTATCTTATTACGAAGCAGCCAAAGGTAGATTGCATCCTAAAATAATGAAAAATGAAAAAATTAAATGGAAATATGTAATTCCACCAAATAGGGACATTACATATTTCCATTTAATTTTTGTCATTTTTCATTATTTTAGGATGTAATTAAATCTTCTGTATTAAATTCAAACTGTAAGTCTCAAACATAGCACTTCTTAAAAGCAAACAAAACCTACAGGATCCTGATTCCCCTGAACTCTTAAGACAATTTCAATTGTCAGTAGAATAAAATTGTGAAAGCTATGACACAATTACTACATTCTTACAGGGATTAAGAACTTTATGTGTCTTGAAATTACAAAAGATACGAAAGTTTGCTAGAAATTTAACTCCTTTAATTCCTGTTTATGTAGCAAATTAATCGGAATCAACAAGCGTGGATTATGATTAAAGCTCTTTGAGATGAAGTATTTCAAATGACGATTCAATTCTTGCAAAAGCTAATTTTATTAAATGAAAAATACGTTAAGTACACATTTAGTCGTTAGGTAGGTAGTTTAATACGTAAAGTACACATTTAGTCGTTAGGTAGGTAGTTTAATACGTAAAGTACACATTTAGTCGTTAGGTAGGTAGTTGAATTTGTCTCACTGGAGCAACGAACGAGCTATTGAAAACGTTCCGGGATCAATCCTGAAGGGAAGCAGCTGATCTGGCGCCCCACTCTCCAAACTTCCACACTAGACTAATGTGAGGACATTTTAGGTCACGACAGTCTTAACGAATACACACGAGTCAGTTGAACTCGCAATCCCAACTTTCTAATCCGCGTCTTTACGAATCGGGCTACATCCGCCCTTTCACATTTAACCATTCAAATGGTTTCGGCGAGATATCTCTTTTATCAAGATCTGATCAATTTTGCTAATGACGAGATATATCGTCATCAAGATATTGCCGATATTTTTTATGACGACGACATTTTTCTGATCGAGATCTGGTCAGTTGTCTTCTAATGACGAATATCTCGTTCATTAAGACCTGGCCAGTTTTCTTCTTATGACGAGATATCTCGTCATTAAGATATTGCTCATTATTTTACAATGACGAGATCAAGATCAGGCCAGTTTTCTTCTAATTCTGATATATCTCGTTCATTAAGATCTGGCCAGTTTCCTTCTAATGATGAGATATCTCGTCATCAAAATATTGTCCATTATTTTATGATGACGAAATCGAGATCTGGACAGTTTTCTTCTAACGACGAGATATCTCATCAAGATATTGGTCATTATTTTATAATGACGTGATCAAAATCTGGACAGTTTTCTTCTAATGACGAGATATCTTGGCATCAAGATATTGCCCATTATTTTATGATGACGAAATCGAGATCTGGACAGTTTTCTTCTAACGACGAGATATCTCGTCATCAAGATATTGGTCATTATTTTATAATGACGTGATCAAAATCTGGCCAGCTTTCTTCTAATGACGAGATATCTCGTCATCAAGATATTGATGAGATTTCTCGTCCATCAAGATCTAACAAATTTTGCCAATGATGAGGTATCCCGTCATCAAAATCTGGTTGGTATTTCTATGATCGAGATCTGGTACGTTTTCTTCTAATGGCGAGACATTTCGTTTATTAAGATCTGGCCACTTTTCTTCTAATGAGGAGATATCTCGTTCATCAAACTCTGATCAGTTTTCTTCTAATGATGAGATATCGCGTCGAGACTATCACCAGGACTTTTAAAGGACACAAAAAGCATTCAAAAGAAACATTGTATCACTATAATATCGCACAAAGCAAAATAATCAATTCATGAGAATGAGATAACTAGTATTTTTGCCTCCAAAGATTGGTTTTGATGGATATCAGTTAATATTTTAAAAACACATTCATCGAGAAAAATGTTTATCTGCAAAATTAAAAACCAATCTTGGATAATTTTGTAACGAGAAATTTAATGAGTTCATTAATAGAATGCTGTGAGGAAACCCTACAAGATGTTATCTGAAAACGATCAATATAACGGTATTCTTCTTGATAGAATGCGCCTACCTTTCAAGAATATTGGGTGTTGCTTGTGTGACTTCCCAGCTGCTCTGAGACCCGTACTTCCATTGTTATCCGAAAGCACGTCAAAATCCAAGCGGGCTTTGAAAAGGATATTTCGTGAACGAAAACTGTTTCTCGAAAGAATTCCGAATGAAGCCGAATATACCCAGTCGTCTAGTTGGAAGCGGCGTTGAAGTTGAGAAGCTAGCCGACTTACCATTTACTCAATCTATTCGTATGGTAGTGTTGCAGCCGTTTTGTTTCTATTCGGTATGGTGTGTTTTTATGGAATGGCCTTGTACAATACTTAACTCTTTGGTTAAGTATTGCACAAGGTTTTTGACCTACCTAACCCACCTAAAAGGTGGCACAGGTTTTAGCCCACCTAACCGATAGGTTAAAAACTGTCCCACCTTTTGCTTAGCTTTTTATGCATGGTGGGATATTTTTAACCCAACTCAAAAAGTTGAAATTACTCATAGTCATAGATTATTGGGGCTACTGTAATGGAAGATGATGGAAGAGTAGCGAATTAGCAACCGGAGGGTTGCGAGTTTGAATCCAACCAAAGACCGTCGAGTACAAAGGGGACTGGTGCACGTTAAATCCGTTGTGGCCGTCCTCAGGTCGACGTGGTGTGGACGTTTGGAGAGAGGGGTGCCTGCTCAGGCACCTCAGGCTATTGCCTCGTCATGGTTCAAAATTTATGTGGTGTTGTCCTCGGATTTTTCCTTTTGGGATTGATCCCGGACCGTCACCACTAGCCCGATATGTTGCGCTACAATGTGACGTTAATTAAATATACCTACACCAATCAGGTTAATATTTTATTTAAAGTTTTATATTGAGTTGGCAATGCTATGAACTAACGCTAAATATGTAAGTAACTAAAAACAAAAATGTACTCATGTCAAAACGCATTAGTATGTTGTTGACATTGTTGTGATTAAGGTTGACGAATCGTGTGGTGCAGTGAATTTTAGTCTTCATAACGGTAGATGTTTTTTCCTTCAAAATATATGAGTGAATAAATCGTTTTATAATAAAAAAACATGCTATTTGATGTTTTATACTAATTTTGAAGCTGAATAAGTGAATAAACAGTTCTGTGCAGCTTGTATTTTTTCTTTAAAATAGTGTGCTTCAAAGAGTTAAGGTACCTGTATACCTGCATTTTTTGGAATTATCGCGAAACTTAATTTTTTTATAGATTTTGTTGATTTCTTCTGGAAAAAGCATATTTTATGGCAGAAAATGTTTTAAATTTACTTTTATAAAAATGGAGTAAAAAGTGTAAAAAAAGCCAAAAATACCATTTACGCAAAACGTCACATTTTAAAAAATAGCTAACATTTTTCCAGTTTGTAAAGTGAATTATTTTCTAAAAACATTGATTCTGGTATTGAACTACAATAATTACTATATTGTCATATTTAAATTAATTGTGGTCTTTTACGTCAATCATCCCTAAAAAAACATGAAAATAAGAGCAAAATGCAAGAAATTTTCAGGTCTATATCCAGCTCAATTTTTTAAAATACATATTTCTTAATAGTAATAATTCAAACCCTGCTTTAAAACTTCGAACATGCATACAAAATTTCAAAAGAATTTAATTGAGGCATTCTGAGATATTGTGTTTAACTGAGAGTAACATTTAGCGTAAATTGCATTTCGGTAAATGCATCTCCAGTTCTAATGATCGTAGAAATAAAATCCGAAGTGATTTGAAGAGCTAAAGATTTGTATTATTATATGAAAAGTGAAATTTGAGTGAAAATGGCGTTTTAAAGGTATACAGATACCTTGAATATAATAAAATTCAGCAAATATAATCGATTTAATATATCTTCAGAAACGCTGAATTTTGAGATTTGAGTGTCGCTTTTTCCAAGTGGTTTCGACGATATCACGTCTATCAAAACATTTTAACTGCCCGATTTTGGGTTGTCGCTTATTTAGAGAAATCTAAGACGATTAAAATAGCTAAATCGTTTCTTGTTAACCCTCCAAGTGGTTTCTACGAGATATCTCGTCCATCAAAATCTGACCAATTTTGCTGATTATGATATATTTCGTCCATCAAGATCTGACCAATTTTGTTGATAAAGAGATAGCTCATCATCGAGATATTGCCGATTGACGACGAGACCAATATCGGGTCAGTGTTTCTCTAATGGCGAGATATCTCCTCCATCAAGATCTGGTTAGTTTTCTCCTAATGACGAGTTATCTCGTCGAGATAAACACCAGGAGGGAGAAAATGGTCATCTATTTTAATTATGCTTTAATCCCCCTGGTGGGTGTCTCTACGAGGCACCTCACCATTAGAAGATAATTGACCAGATTTTGATGGACGAAATACCTCGTGATAACAAAACTGACCAGATCTTCATCTCATCACCATCAAAAAATAGGCAATATTTTAACAAGATAACTTGTCATTCACGAAATCGGTCAGATCTTGATGGACGAGATATTTCGTCGAAGCTACTTGGAGGGTTTAATCTCTGAATAATCTATAATACCAAAATTTCATAGTTTGAAATTATTAATTTAGAAATTTTGGTCAGGAAAGTTGAACGCCAATTATTTTATCTGATACAAGTAGATTAATATCTGAAAGAATTTTAGTGAAATTAAGAATTACCAGTGAAGTATTCCCTTGACATCTTAATTCGAAATTAGAAAAAAAAGTTCGATACAGATGTATTGTTGATAAAACATCCCGTACGGAAAACTACCTCTGCAAAAAGATTATTTTTACAATAGAAATTTATCTATTTTAAATATAAAACGTTAGATCCACCCGGAATCTTTTGTCTTAGTTGGAATAAATAAAGCAAGAGCAAACGTTTTTATTGCTGTACACCCTATTTGGTTACTTTGCCCCTATAAACGAAGAGAAAATTGCTGTCCAAACGTTGTTTTACCGTTGAGGAACATTATTTATCATCTGGTCAGATGATTCGTAGGACAATGTTGTCTGCAACGAGGCGAAACTGACAAAGAGAACAAAAGAAAGACAAATACGGAAGAAAGAACCAATGGGTTTTTCGATTCCCTTCTTGCAGATTTTTGCTTTGTTTATGTAACGTGTTCAATTCATGCGGCAGGTCTTCATTTTACGGCGGCTCCACTAAAAGAATATTTTCTTAACAGGAAATGCTATAAAACATAAAAGGATGTTTTGTGGTACATCTATAATCTGGATTTATACCTTACTATAGTTAAATTGTTTTTAAATATTCTTGACATAGTGTACATCTTTAACCTCCTAGTGGCTTAATCGAAAACTGCCCTGTAGTGGCCAGCCTCTGATGTAAAATTTGTTCAGTCACCAGTTTTAGGTAAGGAACAATTTGCTTTACCCTACTTGGGACTTCTTTCCATTAGAGCAATAGGGCAGTTTTGCCTGTAAAGATATCTTGTCATTAGGAAAATTATGCCGATTTTGGACACGATATTTCGTCGAAACCACTTAGAGGGTTAATAAAACCAGGTGCCTAGTAGAATCAACATCAACGCCCAGGATGGATTCAAATCAATGCACTCATTGTCATATCGTTGGTTAATAAAATCAGCTGCCTAATAGAATCAAAACCCAGGATGGATTCAAATCAATACACTATCATTTCAATATCACCGGTTAATAAAACCAGCTGCCTAATCGACCAAGGAATAGATATTAATCAATACATCATCGTAAAATCATCGAATAATAAAACCATTTGCCTAATAGAATAAAATCCCTGAAAGATCAAATTTTGAATTACATTAAAGAGTTATTTTCATGCAACAAATTTTAAATATTACACCGAATAATTTACGGAGCACGATGTCTGCGGGATTTGAAAAACAAAAATTTTATTTTTCAGATATTTTAAAGAAACTATATTTTACAACGCTTTTCGCAGATACCTCTATATAGTGAAAAACGTGGTTTTAATTGACAAGGTTAACATAACACCTGAGCTGTCAATGCTATCAATTCTAAATAGTCAAATCTTCATATAACGAAGGATATGAAAGGTGTACATTCCTGAGACTACAAGTAATTTACCTGAATTATTCGATCTCTACTCCTTTGATTTAACTTTAATTGTATTACATAATACTGCACAAATTATATTGAATTATTTCATTTTGAATATAGCAACTCTTCGTTATACTTAAGTACCCCAAATCAATAGCGCGCGCGTATTGTAATACCTATTATTAGAAATAATTTATATTACCTTGCTGTAGTGTATGTGTATATTTGTGTTATGCATTTTATTATATACCTTAATTGACGATCTAACCAAAGAGTGTGATGTCCTATCTTGTAACTAGCAAAATTGATCACATCTTGGACGAGATATCTCGTGGAAACACTCAAAGGGTTGAATTCAAATTAAAATGATTATCCTATGTAACTCATTACATTTCATTTAGACATGAAGTAAGTTTCTTTGTAACCCTTTCTATTAGAGGATAGAAATAAAAGGATGCTGAAATTACAAAACGAACATAAAGGAATAAAATCTGGGGCATGCTACTGATAAAAGCAGACATTTAAATTCAGTTGCCCGGGTGAATAATGGGTATTTCCCCTAGTTTAACCTTCCCTATTTATTCTTAAGGAAGGTAAGAAAGTGTACAGAGTGCGAAAATAGAGGTCTTTTCTTCGGGCTCCTTTGCATGTTTAACTTTTCTTATTACCTCAGTGAGGGTGTGTGTCATATGTAAATGGAAATCGCCCACTGTGACACTGCTATGTATGAAGAATGAATAGAATTTTCTAGTTCTTGGATTTTATCGGAATCTTGAAATTACTATTGTGATACTAACGCGTGTACCTATTCCGCTTCCGTTAGATTCTATAGTTTCTGGTAACTAGACCAGAAAATTATAAATGCTAATTTATTAGGTAGGTATTTTAATTAACGTCACACTGGAGCAACACAACGGGCTATTGGTGACAGTCCGGGATCAATCCAAAAGGGAAAGATAAGAGGACAACACAACGTAATTTTGATTCGCGGTCAGATGACGAGGTAACACCTTAACTGGCACCCCACTCTCCAAACTTGCATACCATGCCAAAGTGAGGACGGCCACGACGGATTTTACGTGCACTAGCCGCCTTTGTACACTACGGTCTTTGCTTGGATTCGAACTCGCAAACCTTCAGTTGCTAGTCCGTTATTCTTCAAGCCGCTAATTTATTAGATACGCAGACAAAACCTTATTCAAACAAACAGTCAGAGTTAAAAGGTTAGACTTAAGGTTAACGTTGCACTGAAGCAACGCAAAGGTCAACACATGAGCTGTCACCCCACTTTCCAAACTTTTGCACTACGCCCACGTGAGGATATTAGAGAAAACGACAGATTCAACATGCACCAGCCCCGGTGTACTTTGACTGGACCGCGTTTGACAGCACCCGTATACACGGGTCCTTGGTTAGACGAGTTTCGAACTCGCAACGCTCCGGTTGATAATCCGTTACTCTTCCAACTGGGCTACCGTTGCCCCTAAAACATAAGGAAAAATTTTCAATACAGAGGCTGTTCGGACATTTTTTGAACGATTTTGATGATCTGTAAAAAATTGTATGCTACGAAAGAAGTTTATTTTTACAGCAGTTAAATAGTTAAGTATAACTTATCGTCTGCTAACTCAGAGTTTTGTTTACTTTCAAAATGGCACTTTTAAATTAGCAATGGATGGAAGGATATGTTTCCTCTTTCCGAAGAGAATTATGCTTATTCAATTATTCAAAAACGCTGTAAAAGTCATGGATTTTCGATATCTAAAGGTACGATAAGCAATATTATTAATGAGAATGGAAAAAACTTAAAAGTGGAAAAATACTTCCAAAAAAGAAAAAATTCTGAGATTATTTGTAAGGTAAGATCTTTAATTTTAAAAGAGAATCCGCCAAGTCAAAGGACTATAGCAAAGTGAACGTGAGAACTTTTTCTAAGAGATTTATGATTGTTGCGGTTTTGCATATAATGGAAAATTAAAAGTAAAAAGAGGGGAAAATGTAAAAATCAAGTCCCACATATTATCAAGACCATATTTTATCCCCAGTATTCAAAAAAGAAATACCATATCTTTACCCACAGTGCCAACAATCAGTAGAACAGCATCAGAGTAAAGCAAGCAGCCACACATCTAAATCGACTATTAAATCCTTGGATAAAACGGAACAAGAAACTGGTATCAAGTATCCCTTTACTGATATTCCTGCTAAATCTCCAGATGTTTCACCCAAGGACTTTTGTGCTTTTGGACTTTTAAAAAGGGCATTATCGAAACGTCGACCGAAAACCATTCAAAGACTGGAAAACTATGGAGCAGGAATGGGACAAAATACCACTGTCGGTACTACAAAAGTCATTATTATCATGGAAATTAAGGTGTAGAAAGATAGTTAACAATAAGGGCTATCAAATGGAACATTTAAAGAACAAAAATGTCATGTAAAAAATTGAGCTTCAGTCCATTAAAATCGTTCAAAAAATGTCCGAACAGCCTCTGTAGCCGTTTCGGTGGAGTAGTAGAACATTAGTAGAACAGGTATATCACAAGAGTAAAACGAGAGTTTTAGCTTCAAGAGATTTCTGAATAGTGTATTACTAGCTGAATTATCCGGCGTTGTTCAGGTTGAATTGTTTTTTATGCATCGTAATGTTACACAATGTTATTCCTATTTAGATTTCCAATTGTTTTTAGACCCTTCTACAGAACCAGGACAAATATAACATACCGCTTGTTTCCAGCAGGATTCTAAAGACCGAATATGACAAATTTGGTTTTAATTATTCGCACTGATGTTAATGATACTAAATGTTATGAATGTTTGGATTCCAAGTTGTTTTATATACCATCTGCAGACCCAGTACAAATTGAACGGCAGTTAATATCTAGGATGCATTACCCGTATTAGTCTAAAGAATGAATGTACAAAATTTATTGTAAATTACAGACTGATGGTTAGATACTAAATGTTATCCCTATTGGGATTTCAAAGTATTTTTAGCTCCCTCTCCAGATCTAGCATAAATAGAAAGGGGGGTTAATAAGTAGCTTGAGTTAGCTATAGTCTAAAGAATAAATGTACAAAATTTGTTGTGAATTGGTCAAACTGTGATAGTAAGGATAATAAATGTTATCCATATTTGGATTTCGAATTGGTTTTATCTCCTTCTCAAGACCTAGCAAAAATAGAACAGGGTTAATAAATAGCTTGAGTTACCCGCTATAGCCTAAAGAATGAGTGTACAAAATGTGTTGTGAATTTTAGTGATTGTAAAATACTCAATGTTATTAATTTTGGAATTTCGTATTGTTTTTAGCCCCCTCTGCACACCCAAAAAAATTGAATTGGGGTTAATATGTAGCCAACGTTATCCGCAGGCATAACGTTATCCGCAAGGTTCTAAAGTACAAGTGTACCAAATTTTGTTGTGGATTATAGTCAAAAGGTGTAGATTTGGATAGAGAATATACTAGATTTCGACTGCTTTATATATACATTGTTTTACCTCCGAACGTGATTAATGACTAAATAATTACATCTATTGTTTGAAAGGTTGGAATCCTTTGGAGAGATTTTGTATTGCTTTCTTCCTAAGAATAGGACCCTTTGGAAATATTCTATTGTTTTCAAAGCTCGTTCCTGAGCGAGTCCAGCGTAATTTAAGCACATTAACTAATGCCAACAACTCCCCACATCCAAAAGTCAATGGGTCGGGGTGGCCCAGTTGAAAAAGCAACAGATTACGAGTTCGAAACTTGGTCCAGCCAAATACCCTCGTGTACACGGGGTTGGTGCACGTTAAATCTCTCGTGGCCCCAAGTGTCCTCACGTTGATGTGGTGTAGAAGTTTGGAGAGTAGGGTGCTAGCTCAGGTGTCGTTCTCGTAGTCTGACCGTGATTCAAAATTACGAGGCTTTGTTCTTGGATCTTTCCCTTTGGGATTCATCTCAGACCGTCGCCAATACGATGTGAATTAACTACCTACCTGTGTTGAAATATAAATTTTTAAAGTTAGCTTTTCTTGGTGAGCGATTGAAAAGTTTTGCTATCTTTGATTTATGATGAAAGAGCACAGTGTACACGTAAATATAAATTTTGATATATTTTATAATGCATTGGTTTGGCTATTTTTATTTACCCTAGATTAAACGACGAAAAAACATGATTCTTTTCTCAGAATTCAGCACGTACATAAATGTAGAGGAAATTATTTAAATGTATGCAGTAGCTATTTTTATTTAGCCTGGCTTCATACGGACTGAAAAAGTATATCTGATCAGAATTCAGCGTAAACATAAAATTAAATTTTGAGAAATTATTCATAATGTATTACAGCAGCTATTTTATCTATCTAGGGCTTCAAACGCGACTGAAAAATATAACTGATCAGAATTCAACGAAAAAGTAAAATTAAATTTTGATAAGTGTTGTAATATATTGCTATGGTTATTTTTATTTATTCTAGACTAAACGGACTAAAAATATAAATGCTTGTTCAGAACTCAGCACGCACGTAAATTTAATGTCTGAGAAAGTTATTTAAATGTATTGCAGTGCTATTTTTATTTAGCCTATAGCTTGATAATCGACTAAAAATATTACCCTGATCAAAATTCAGATTATACGCCAAAATCAGGACACGACTCGTTATGTATGCTTGATGAAGAAACAAATAATCATTATTGAAAATAAGTATATATATACGTTTTTACGGCAGTTGGGATTAGAACGCTTTGTTTATGATTCAACGGATATTATCATTTAAGTAGAAATCAATTAGAAAAAATACCGATTAAAATAAAATTAATTGCTTTCTTTAGAAGCTCTGTGCAGAGAAAGAATTCTGCGAATGTACGAAACCGCAAAAAGTTGAAAAAGTAGCCACATTACTCATTCAAGAAAAAACAAAATCCTTAATCTTTAATTAAATTACTCTCTCTAACTTTAGAAATTTTTACGCCGTATTGATTTCAATTTATATTTAAATAACGTAATCCGGTATTCAACAAAAAATAATGCCCACAGTAAAAATGCACGTCGGTATTTACATTCTTTATTCCGTGATTCTTACATCTCAATTACTTTTACGTAACTTGATTTCTAATTTGCATGGAAATTCATTCCCCAAAAAATTAGGTCACTCAACTTTTATGGAGTAAGATGAGATTTCAATGGAAAAAAGCTCCGTGGATTCCTTCTTTATTATGCTTACCTCACGTGAGTCAGTCATTTCCATATTAGAAAAAGCTAAAAATAAAACTGCTCCTCTTGACTTAATTTCTCGAAATACGTAATGAAGACGATTTCCCTTACTTGTTGAGGGGTTATATAACCTGAAAATTATATAATTTCAAACTTTATATTACCCTCTATTGAGAAGAGTGTAGAGTTGATGTAACCCCACAAGAACGACTAAATAACCACATATTTCGAAGGAATCCTTTGATTCTTTGAACCTTTAGAAAGATTCTATGGATCCTATCTTCGGAATAAAATTCTTTGGAAAGATTCTATTAGACATTTACTTAAAAAAATTACGGTTTGGAAGGATTCTACAGGCCCATTATGTTTAATATAATCCCTTGCAAAGATTCTGTCGGTAAGTTCTTTGGAAAGATTATATTGGTTCTTTCTTTGGATTAGAATCCTTTGGAAAGATTATATTGGTCCTTGTCTTGGATTAGAATCCTTTTCTAATATTCCATTGACTTTCTACTGAGAATAGAACCCATTGCAAAACTTATATTGCTCATTTACTTAGAATTAATCCTTAGACGATTCTATTGTATTCTAAATAGAATAAAAAACTTTGGAATGATTGTATTGGCCCATTCTACGTGTTGTTGAATAGAAACCATTGGAAAGAATGTATTAGCCATTTTTTAAAATAAAATATTTTGAAAACATTATATTAATAATTTCCTTAGATTAGAATCCTTTGAAATATTCCATTGGTCATTTTCTTATATTAGAATTCCTCGGAAAGATTATTTTTCTCATAATTTTCTATAATCCTCATTTACTTAGAATTAAACCTTAGACGATTATATTTGTTCTTTCCTAAGAGAATTATTTAGAACGAAGTTACTGGTCCCTTATGTAGAATATAATACCTTGGAAGATTCTACTGCTTCTTTCCTTAGAATATAATCATTTTGAAATCTTTTATGAATCATTTTTAGAATAGAATTCCTTAGAAAGATTCTATCAGACTTTTTTAAATAGAATCCTTTCTGAAAATTATATTGATGATTTCCTTAGATTAGAATCATATTAAAAATTTTCCCTGCTCTTTTTCTGACCATAGAATCCATTGGAAATATTCTATTGCTCATTAGCTTAGAATTAATTGCAAACCGATTCTATTTTTCCTTTCATTGGAATAGAATTCTTTGGAATGATTGGCCCATTCAGTAGAATAGAAACCCTTGGGAAAGTATTATTGGACTTTACTTTAAAATACAAATCTTCTATAGAAAAATTTTATGGATGCTTTCCTTAGATTACAATACTTAAACACATTTTGTAAATAAAGTATTAAGCATTTTTGACGCGTATTGCTATCATGGTGTCTTTGATGACATTCGATCAATGATGTTTAGAGGGAGGAAGTACCTTTAGAGTTTGTCCCTGACCGTCGCAAATAGCCCGTTGTGTTGCTCCAGTGCGACGTTAATTAAATACCTACCTTCCTTTAGAGTTTGCAAAAAGCAAATAGATTTTTTAAAGCGAGTTTATGCATGGAATAAAAATTTTGCGCTCACAGAAATATGATAAGTTGTTTATTACACTAAAATATACTGAGCTGTAAACTTGCACTGCATATTGGATTATCGCTTTCCCACAAAGTATTTAAAAAAGTAATCGCATTCCGTTTTCCTAGGCTTCGATTCCTCCCTGGATGTATCTCTGTTCTGTGCAAGTAAAATTTTTCCTAGTTTGTGTGTGTTCATTGCTTGACTTTGTCGTGCGTTTGGCACAGCTTGGCCAAGTATGGCCACTGTGCCATAAAACCCAAAAAAGCAACTAATCATCTTAACTCCTTGTGGTTGTGTCTATGAGGCATATCGTCATTTGTTAGACAAATGACGATAATTTGGATACTGGACAAAACTGACCGGAAATTGATGGACGTGATATATCGTCATTAAGAGAAAACTGACCAGAACTGGATGGACAAGGTCATTGGAAGAAAATTGACCAGATCTTGAGAGACGAGATATATCGTCCTTACAAGAAACAGACCTAATCTTGAGGATGAATATATCGTCATTAAAAGAAAACGGACCAGATCCTGATGGACGAGATATATCGTCATTACAAGAAACAGACCAGATCTTGATGGATGAATCTATCGTCATTAGAAGAAAACTGGCCAGATATTGATCTCGTCATCATAAAAAAATTGGCGATATCTTGATGAAGAGATATATTGTCACTAGTGAAATTAATCAGATCTTGATGGACGAGATATATCGTGATAAAGAAAATTGATCAGATCTTGATACACGGGATATATCGTCATTACAAGAAATAGACCATATCTTGATGGATGAATCTAGCTTCATTAGAAGAAAATTGACCAGATCTTGATAAACGAGATATATCGTCCTTACAAGAAGCAGACCTAATCTTGAAGGATGAATATATCGTCATTAAAAGAAAACGGACCAGATCTTGATGGACGAGATATATTGTCATTAGAAGAAAACTGACCAGATCTTGATAGACGAGATATATCGTCATTACAAGAAACAGACCAGATCTTGATGGATGAATCTATCGACATTAGAAGATAACTGGCCACATATTGATCTTGTCATCATAAAAAAATTGGCGATATCTTGATGAAGAGATATATCGTCACTAGTGAAATTAATCAGATCTTGATGGACGAGATATATCGTGATAAGAAGAAAATTTATCAGATCTTGATTGACGGGATATATCGTCAGTAGAAGAAAATTGACCAGATCTTGATAGACGGGATATATCGTCATTACAAGAAACAGACCGTATCTTGATGGATGAATCTATCGTCATTAGAAGAAAACTAACCAGATATTGATCTCGTCATCATAAAAAATTCGGCGATACCTTGATTACGAGATATATCGGCACTAGCAAAGTTGGTAACATCTCGATGGACAAGATATCGCGTTGAAACCAGTCGTGCCGTAACAAATAAAATAAATAAAATTATGCAATTTGGAACATAACAAAATTATGCATTTTCTTAAAATTACGAAGGACTAATAAAGCTATGCTCCATGTGAATTGATATTTAATTAAGTAACTTATTTTATTTCAACAACAATTTATTTAAGCATACAAGTCAGCGCTTAATAAGCTAGATGGTAGGTAGGTAGTTAATTAACGTCGCACTGGAGAAACACAACGGGCTATGGGCGACTGTCCAGGATCAATCCCGAAGGGAAAGATCAAAGAACAATGCCTCGTAATTTTGAACCACGGTCAGATGACGAGAACACCCGAACTGGCATCCCACTCTACAAACGTCCACACCACAGACGTTAGGACATTTGAGGCCACGACAGCTTTAACGTTCACCACCCCTCGTATACACGGCGGTCTTTGACTGAACCGAGTTTCGAACTCTCAACCCTCCGTTTGCTAATCCGTCGCTCTTCTAACTGGGCTATCACGGCTCTTAAAGTGTTAGAAAGCGCCAAACGAAAAATATTCAAAACTGATATTTTGACATCAATTCAGGTTTATACTGTAAACCCTATTTCTCCTTACCAGGAATTCAAGACCTTGTATTTCTTGATTATTTTGCATTGGCATTTAATACAATTCCCTTTCCGAAAAATTGCCGCGTAAAACCAGCTTGCCACGTATTAATGAGTGTCTTCCTAGAAAGATTACACGTAAACCGATTAGTGATGCCTCAGTGAGAAATTAGTACAAGCCCAAAAGGGGGACAATCGAGAACTTATCAAATGATCCGCATTATCTGCAGGTGTGCAAGTTTCCGGATCCTTTACCTCAAACATCTGAGGGGGTTCTTAGATATACGTTTTTCCAACCTGAATTCCTCCTGCATGATTCCTGGGCCGTGGTAGCCCGGTTGGAAGATTAACCGATTAGCAACTGAGGGTTTGCGAGTTCGAATCCAACCAAAGACCGTGTACAAAGGGGCTGGTTAATGTTCAATATGTCGTGGCCCCAATTGTCCTTCATGTTGGTGTGGTGTGGATGTTTGGAGAGGGGTGCCAGCTCAGGTGATGACCTCGTCATCGGACTGAGGTTCGAAATTACGTGTCGTTGTCCTCGATCTTTCCCGGGTTTGATCCGAAACCGTCTCCAATAGCCCGTTGCGTTGCTCCAGTGCCACGTTAATTAAAAATACCTACCTCTGATGAATAGAATCTTTCAACCAATGGATGAGGTTATTTAGTCATCATGTGTGTTGTGGTAATGGTAATTAATTAACGTCGATTCTCGACAAAAGTTTTCGTCAGCAAACGGCAATTCGGATAGACCTTCGACGGATCATCATATCCCAAGAATATTGGAATATGTCTATGGGAAAATTATCGCCAATTGACGGCGGTACTATGTCCTTGAGTATAACTACCGATTTATGTTGTGACATTGGGTTTTGATGAGATATCTCGTCCATAAGTTTCTAACAAATTTTGCTAATGATGAGGTATTCCGTCATCATGATCTGGTTGGTATTTCTATGATGACGAGATCATGATGTGGTTAATTTCTTATTAATGACGAGATATATCGTCTATCAAGATCTGGACAATTTTGGTAATGACAATTTTTCTCGTCTCATCATGATATTACCAGTTATTTGATAATGGCGACATCAAGATCCGGTCAGTTTTTGTAATGACGAAATATCTCATCCATCAAGATCTGGTCAGTTTTGCTAATATGACGAAAAACCTCATCGAAACCCGGGGGATTCAAGTGCGTTATATGACGCTCCAGATCATTCTTCAACCTTCCAAGGGGTTTTGACTAGATATCTTGTCCTTCCAGATGCAGCCAATTACGATGAAGAGGTATCTTATCATATACAGATTAATTTTGTTATGACGGCATCAAGATCTGGTCATTTTTTGTAATGACGAAATATTTCGTCCATCAAGATCAGGTCAGTTTTCTTGTTAGTTTTGCAAATGGCGAGATATCTCGTCGAGACGACCTCCAGGAGGTTTAACATAATTAGCATCATACAACTGTTTTGGTTTGATCAGACGGCTTGGCTTGTCGCTCTATGGTCATTTTTGCTACACTAATGCCTATTAGACACGTATCTATGACTTAAAGTAGATTCTAAACCACTACGTACATCCATACAATGACCTGGATTCGAATTCAAAATACTGTTGAGGCAAGGGCATGAGGACTAACCACTCTGCCGGTTTGGATTGATCAAATGGCTTATCTGATTATTTTGAAGTCTGTCATTTGTATTCCTTACATTTTTGGCATGGTTCTATAGCCAAAAAAGAAGTTTAGTGGTAGTTCTGGGATTTCTTTTAAAATTTATATCTTAACATGTGTCACTTACTCAATCTGATGAAAAGGTTTACGACCTTCGGCTAGGAAAAAATTATTTACAAATTCAATTCAAATCTTATCCACTTCAATAATTTTCCATAAACGGTTGATAATTATCCTGCATTGAACTCTGGATTTCGTTTTACTTTAGTTGGTATTTATTTTTAAGAAAAATTTAGAGATAGATTTTTATTTTTATATTGTTATGTGTTGGTAGTCGAGTAAAAACAGCTGCTGATAAAGAAACATAATATATGAAAAAACAAGTTAAGTCTTTTTAATTTCATACCTTTACGCAATTCAAATTTTGGAAGTATATTTTTGGCGTTTTAATCTAACTAGTGACTGCCATTACATTTGATGAAATGATAGATGTAAAAAATTAGGTTACTTTTGCCTATTCGTAAAAGGTCACGCAGAAGTATTTAAAATTTCAATTTTTTTAAGATATGCTCTAGGAAATGCAAACACATAATAGGGTTGAATGACATAATTCAAATTAAACTTTTGAAACTCATTAGAAATGTGTATTCTCAGTTCCTTCATTACTGTTTAGCAAACATTTTCCATGAATGATTAATTTTTTTGGCATGTGTTTTTACCAGATACTTGGTTTAGCAATATACACTACTGTTTTTGAAAATTGCAACACCATGAAGGAATCATGCAAATCAAACGAAACTTGCAGAAAATGCAAAACAGGTTAGGATATGCAAATGATTAGAATTACAAAGCGATCACGCATGTGTGGGCCGAGAAACACCCTCTAAACTTGCAAGTGAGCCGTGTATAAAAAGCACTGTAAAGGTGCGTTAAAATGTGTGTATTGTCGTTTGATTGCTGTGAATTATTGATTAGAAGTAGATATGCCTCGCCAAAAACGCAGAGTGCCATACGACCGACTAACGGAGTTCGAACGGGGCCGCATGATCGGCCTCCGTGAGGGTGGACTTTCGTATCGTGAAATCGCAACTCGCAAGGGGCGTAATGCCACAACAGTGATGCGTGTGTGGAAGAGATGGACCATGGAGAACCGGACAAGTCGAAACCCCAGCAGTGGGCCACGCAATATGACGTCACCACGGGACGACAGACACCTCATCCGTATGGCGGTGACGGACCGTACAGCGTCCTCTCATGCCTTCGCACAACATTGGAGCACGTTTACAGGTATGTCATTGTCTGCCCCTCCCGGTTCCTTGACGTCTGCCGCGCCATGGGCTACGTGCAAGGATTCCCCTGCGCAGGATTCCCTTGACGCTGAACCGAAGACGCCTCCGGTTGCAATGGGCTCACCAACACAGCCAATGGCGTGCCGATTGGCAACAAGTCGTCTTCGCAGATGAGTCCCGCTACAATATGGACTATAACGATGGACGCGTACTCGTCAGACGATACAGAGGTGAACGCCTTCTCCCGGAGTGTCATATTCAGGGTCATACTGGACGAACGCCTGGCGTTATGGCCTGGGGCGTTATTGAATATCATGGGCGATCCCGCCTACTCCAAATTGTGAAGACCCTGAACAGCGGGCGCTACATCAAGGAAGTGGAGCCCGAGGTCCTACCCCTCCTGCAACGCATTCCCCGAGCTGTATTTCAGCAAGACAATGCCCGTCCACGTGTTGCTCGGAATGTACAAGCCTTCTTTAGTGCACAACAGGTTCCGCTTCTTCCATGGCCTGCACGTTCCCCGGATATATCGCCCATTGAGCATGTCTGGGATTACATCGGACGGCGACTCGCTCGTACCGCTCGTCGGGCAGAGTATGCTTCTGAACTTTGGAATCAGATAGAGGCCATCTGTAATGCCATTCCTCAGCATGACATTAGGAATCTGTATAATTTGATGCCACGAAGTGTACAGGCTCTCATCGCTGCGTGTGGCGGCTGCACAAGATAATGATTTTCGGCATTATTTTTGTTTTATTGCTCTGTAAATTTGATCGTTTATTTAAACCACTATAAGTAATACGTGGAATAAATTTCATTTATTTCTGATGATTCTTTCATAGTGTTGCAATTTTCACAAACAGTAGCGTCAAATTAACCCACTGAACTTCACAAAAGGTTGAAATAATCCAAGGATTCCTTCAACTTTTGGACAAATTCTATTGCTCCTTTCCTTGTAAGTGAATCCTTTTGAACAATTCTTTTGGTCATTTCCTAGAATATAATTCTTTGGAAAGATTTTATTGGCTATTTGGAAAGATTCTACTGGTTCTTTGGTTAGAATAGAATTTTATAAAAATTACATTGGTTAAGGGGATAAAAACTCCTTAAAAGTCAAGCATGGAAGATTGCAGGTTCTAATTTGCAACTATGGACGTGATCCTCTAAGAGGATTAATAACCAAATTGTTTTGATTTTTGTTTAGACAAGATCGATTTTGCAATGCAAAATTTTCAAGGAAATCAATCAAAACGTTATGCCCATTGAACATTTTGAAATTATAAGTTTGTAAAAAATATCAATAATTAAAAAAAGCATTTTTGTAGAATTACTATACCCATCGATTATAACTTTGATGTTATATTATTGTATATGTAACTACCAAAAAGGATCGTAATTGATAATATATTTTTGCAATCCAATGTTTGATATTTGTGTGAATTAATTTTCAAGACTTCGAAATTAAAAAAATAATATCCTAAACAATATCAATCGATCATTTTAGTGACACCGCGGTAGCCCGGTTGGAAGAGTAATGGACTAGCAACCGGAAGGTTGCGAGTTTGAATCCGTACGTCAAAAAGACCGTCGTGTACAAAGGGAGCTGGTGCACGTTAGATCTGTCGTGGCCTCAAAGGTTCTCACGTTGGCGTGGTGTGGAAGTTTGGAGAGTGGGGTGCCAGCTAAAATTTGCGTGGTATAGTCCTCGGACCTTTCCTTTCGGGATTGATCCCGGACCGTCGTCGATAGCCCGTTGTGTTGCTCTAGTACGACGTTAATTAATTACCATTACAACTGACATTTTAGTAGGGCTTTGAACATTTTCGTGTCCATACTTAAAAATTTAACCACACTATTTGCATATATTACATATAATACAATTTTGACATTATCAGAGGGAAGCGAAGTATGCTTTACTATAATGATACCATTTACGATGTAAGCATTTTTATGGAAGTCTACCCTTTTTATCTATGCTACATTTTCAACATGAACTTAACACTCGTTCGTAGAAAAAAAAAGGAGTCACAAAAACCTTCCTCCTTGATGTCTAGTCTTCCCCCTCCCCCATTTTTAGTTTCACGAAACATTATTCTTGCAGGATATTATGCTTCTGGAGGACATTATCCTTTATCCGTCCCCAGACGCCACTTGGAACGCCATCAGGTATAATGCTCGGAAAGAATAGCCTTAATAATGGCTTCTACTCTGAGGGTTTTTGACGACAAAAATTGAGTGAACGAAAAGTTATCACGCATAAAATTAAGTGAAATGTGAGTTTACATTGTCCTCTTCCGACTGCAATTTTCTCGCCATGAATTTTAAAAATTTAATACAACTTTTGATGCGAAGGATGTCATTGTTTTCTACGAGCTCTGCATTTGTTTTATTGCTACATTTGAGAAAACTTCAGATAGAGTGTGGGCTAAATAATATTTAATGGTGGTTACAATTAGGGTTTGGAAATTACCAACATTCAAATTACGGGTACATTACAGACCTGGATTTTCAATACTGGTTTTTAGATTTTTTCTTAGCTGGAGGTACCTATCCTGGTAGTTGTCTTAACGAGGTATCTCGTCATTAGCAAAAATTACCAGATCTTGTTGGACGAGGTATCCCGTCATTAGAAGAAAACTGTCCAGATATTGATGGACGAGATATTTCGTTATTAGAAGACAACTGTCCAGATATTTATGGACGAGGTATCTCGTCATTAGAGGACAACTGTCCAGATATTGATGGACGAGATATTTCGTCATTAGAAGACAACTGTCCAGATATTGATGGATGTGATATCACGTCATGGGAAGACAACTAACCATATCTTGATTTCGTCATAAAAAATCGTCAATATCTTGTTGACTAGATATCTCTTCGAAACCACTTGGAGGGTTAATGGAATATGAGAATACATTAGCTATTACTGCTATCACAAACGAAATTAACGTCCTAAGATCTGAAAATTTTCAAATCTCGTCATTGACAATAAATCGCTGGGCCGTAAAATCTCCTTTTGTTCTAAGCGTTTGGGCAAAAGAAACTACTACGTTGAAAGTTAAATATTTCTATGGTGGTTAAGTTCCAAAGAATTATCCATTATGTCTTTTTAGTTATGGCTTCAAATATTTTCTTGTCCATACTTTGCTTTATTTAAGAATTTAAGCCGCACTTTTGCAAATACTTGTAATAAGTTTGAATGTATATCATACAACTTTAGAGTTTACTAGAAAGAATAAATGCGTTTTAGTATAATGATTCCGTGTATGGCATAAGTGTTTTTATGCATCTACCCTTTTTATTGATTGTATGTTTTCAACACGAAGTAACATCTGTGAGTACAAAAAAAGGAGCCTCAAAGAAAAACCTTCCTCGATGTCCAATCTTCCATTTTTAGTTTTAAAAAGCATTATTCTTGCAGGATATTATGCTTCTGAAAGACATTATCCTTTATCCGACCTTAGACGCTACATGGAACACCATCAGGTGTAATGCTCGGAAAGAATGGCCTTAATAATAGTTTCTACTCGGAGTGTTTTTGAAGACGAAAATCGAGTGAAAGAAAAGTTATCACGCATAAAATTAAGTGAAATATGGGTTTACATTGTCCTCTTCCGACTGCAATTTTCTCGCCATGAATTTTATAATTTAGCTGAGTAAACGAAAAGTTATTACACATAAAATTATGTGAAATGTGGATTTACATTGTCCTCTTCCGACTGCAATCTACTATCCATGAATTTTTAGAATTCAATTGAGTATACGAAAAGTTATCACACATAAAATTATGTGAAATGTGTATTTACATTGTCCTCTTCCCACTGCAATTTTCTCGCCATGAATTTTTAGAATTTAATTGAGTGAACGAAAAATTATCACGCATAAAATGAAGCTAAATGTAAGTTTACATTGTCCTCTTCCGACAGCAATTTTCTCGCCATGAACTTTATGAATTTAATAAGACTTTTTCGTGCGAAGGATGTCATTGTTTTTGAACGGGCTCTGCATTTCTTTTATTGCTTGTATTTGGAAAAAATTCAGCTAGACTTGGCATGTGAGGGGGGGTAAAATAAAATTTAATAGTGGTTACAATTAGGGTTTAAAAATTACCGACATTCAAAGTACTGGTAAATTACAAACGGAAATTTTCAATACCAGTTTTTAGTTCCCCTTTCTTTAACCCTCCTGGTGGTTATCTCTACGGGGTGTATCGTCATTATCAAATCTCACCATATCTTGATGGTCGGGATATCTCGTTATTAGAAAAAATTATCTGATCCCTTTATCATCAATAAATGGCAATCTTGATGACGAAATAACTCGTCATTAGTATAAATAGACAGATCTTGATGAACAAGTTATCACGTCGAAACTCTTTGGATGGTTAACTGAAGGCAATGCATAGGCATGAGTATAGGATTTAACCCTGTTGATGGTTTATCTTCGCTTTGAAAACTGACCTATAAGGACCAGCCTGTTATACAAAACCTTTTCCTATTTGAATTTCCTTCCATTTGGAATAATACGACAGTTTTGTCCCGACGACGTATCTCATCATTAACAACACAGGCAGGATATTGATGGACGAGTTATCTCGTCATTGAAAAACTTGACCAGATATTGATGGTCGAGGTATCTAGTCGGAACCACTTGGAGGGTTATGTTTTGAATACGGAATATTGGGGGCTGAAAGTTCCATTAAGAATGTAGTCCAGTCTTTATTATACTACTATCTGAATTACCCGGCGTTGCTCCGGTTGAATTGTTTGTAATTGATCGTAATACTACTCAAAGTTATTCCTATGGCGATTTCAAAATGTTTATAACCTCTAGACCCAGGAAAAATATAACGGGGTTTAATATCTAGATTATGTTTCAAGCAGGATTCTAAAGAATAAATGCAACAAATTTGGTGTTAATTGGTCGGAGAGTGATCGTAAAAATAATGGTATGTGTGTGCTTATGGGGATTTCCAATTGTTTTAGCCCCATCCGCAGACTTAGGACAAATTCCCCGAAGGGGAGTTAATATCTAACCTGCATTATACCAGCAGTCGTCTAAAGAATGACTACCAAATTTGGTGCGAAATTGTCTGACAGGGATCGTAAAAATTCTCAATGTTATTCCTCTGGGGATTTCGAATTTTAGCCCCTCTGCAGATCCATGACAAATTCAACACACAGGATAGCTGTCTTCCGCAGGATTCTAAAGAGTGAATATACCAAATTTTGTGTGAATTCGTCCGACAGTGCTCCTAAAAATACTCAATGTTGTTTTTATGTGGACTTCGGATTGTTTTAGCCCCCTGCTGGCCCAGGACAAATCGTACGAGAATAATATACAGCCTATGTGTCCCGCAATATTCTAAAGAAGGAATAAACCAAATTTAGTGTGAATTGGTCTGACATTCACCGTATAAATACGCAATGTTATCCCCTTGGGGATTTAAAATAGTGTTTGAAGCCCCCTCTGCGGGGTTAATATGTAGCCTAATTTACCCGCAGTGTTCCAATGAATAAGTGTGCCAAATTTGGTGTGGATTGGTCAAACGGTGTAGATTTGTATAGAGAACAGACTCTGCTTTATATGTGTATAGATAGTCTCAATATATTTAAGTTTATTCAGTCTCTTCAAGTCTTGTGTTTGGTTCAGTTTGGCAAAAATATAATCCTTGCGCCATAAAACTCAACCAGTATCTCCGATTAATTTCATGCGCGCGGATACCACAGTGGCCTTTTCGTGTTTGTCTTTTACCTAGTAGTTTATTTGCATTTAAAACTGCCTGTAGTGGTAAGCCTCTGGGGCTAAAACCCGTTCCACACTGTCACCAGTTCTTGGAAAGGGACGATTTGTTCTTCCTACTAGGATCTTCATTTTCCTTGGAGTAAAAGGGCAGTCTTTTCTCGACGAAATATCTCGTCTTAACAAAATTGACCAGATCGTGGACAAGATACCTAGTCAAAACACTTGGAGGGATAATTATATGATATAAGATGGCCGTGGAAATGTCATGAAGAACTGCAGAATTTATACAGTCAAACATCGGTCTGAAGTTGGTGTTTCGACATCAGGTGTATCATTTCTATTATCGTCATCTGACCGTGGTTCAAAATTACGTGGTGTTGTCCTCGGATCTTTCCCTTTGGGATTGATCCCGGACCGTCACCAATAGCCCATTGTGTAGCTCCAGTGTGACGTTAATTGAAATACCCCCCCCACCCCCCATTTCTATTAATTCTGAACTGTGTTCCTTTTCTGACTTAAATCGAACGGTAGCAGTTTAATTCGTCTATTTTTCAAGGCTGTCTCTCCAATCCACCAACTGCTTCCTGCCTTCAATTATCTCTTGAAAATGAAATCTATTTTTAACTCTGGAATAGTAATTCCTTTCTCACAAAATGTTGAAAACAATAGAAGGATAAGAAAACTGCATTTCATGGGTGTTGGGCATTTTCATTGCTGATGTTTATTTAACATAGATCTTAAGGTAAAAATTGCTATACATATATTTCTGGCAATATTTTTGTTCCTACGTCAGGAAGTCCAGGGACCATAATTTCCTGCGGGCAGCCCAGTACAAATTAGCCAGGCTAAAAAGGAACTCAATTAAGATGCGATCGTCACATAAAAAGTGCAAGATAAAAGATGACTAAAGTCCATAAAGCTCCCGTCAAACAAAAGGGGCAGTCGGAAGAAGCATACACACCAATGATGTGTAAGTGTCCTCTAAAAAGTCGCGTCCAGTTAAAATTCGAAAATTTGCCGTAGCAATGTCGTGGCAAATTAGGTAGAACAGGGTCAGACAAAAGCTTGCTCCATGTTTTGTCCGTGGCCTTAAGCTTTTGATGGTCGCAGACGGACTTATTAACCTTTCGCTCTCTCAACCTGCAAGCACGGAGGTGAGGGAGAGGGCTGGACGACTGGGGTAGAAGACAACCATTTTAGGTAGCTTGTCTGCGCACTCATTGCCTGGTATATCACAATGGTTTGGTTCCACTGAAAGGCAATGATCCAACCAGAGTTCAAGATATCACTGCCAATTAAACGAGCTCTGGCCAAGCGGACGCAATGAGGTTGTTTATAGGAGCATAAGGCCAAGATTGACGCCTGTGAGTCAACCAGGGTAACCAGGATAACTGCTTTGTTATAAGTGATGGAAAAAGTCTAGAAATATGGCTTGGGCTATGGCTTCAATTTCAGCCTAAAAATTTGTGGCTTGTTGACCAAATTTTTGGCAATATTGTGGGCCATATAGACCACAATATGGCAATATTATGGGCCATATAGACATTTGCCTTTACCTTCTCGATAAATTAATCCCTCAAGTATGATGGCAACATGACGGAAGGCTTTCAGATTTTATCTATAAAGGCATTTTTCAACCTGTGCGTTGACACACTGGCGTGCCCTAAGAATGACACTGGTGTGCTGCCTTAAGGATAGTGAAACTGTTTAAATTGTGTAACATTTATTTTTTTCAATGGTTTAGATTCCAACTTTTGACGAGTGTTTAAAAATAATTTCAAGAAATGCACGTATTTTTAATACACTCAAATATTTTTACGTATTATTTTTTATTAAAAATATCGTAAATAAATTGTTTCGGGAATATTTTAACCCTCCTGGTGGCTGTTTTGTTAATGACGAGATGCAGTCATTAGTAAAACCGACCAGATTTTGCCGGACGAATTATCATGGGAAGAAATCTGACCAGATATTGATACCGTCATCATCAAAACAACATCTTAATTACGACATATATCGTCATTAGAAAAATTAGTCACATCTTGAAAGACGAGATATCCCGTCATTAGAAGAAAACTCACCAAATCTTGATCTCGTCATTATAAAAGAATCAATAATATCCTGATGACGAGATATCTCGTCATTTGCAAAGCTGTTCAGATCTTAGTGAACGAGATATCTCGTGTAAATCTATCAGAGAGTTAAAAGTCTCTGGCGCAAATGAGTAGGTAATTACTATTGATTTTATGGTAAATCAATCAAAATTATCTTTTTATTGTCATCTAGGCAGAAAAAATATTTTTTGTATGCATCAGAATTTTAGTTATTCTTTTATGTGCACGTAATATGGATATTAGTTGGATAATATTGTCCCCAACAAACACATACAATAATTGTCTAAAAGAAACCTAAGGCTACACATTCACTCCTCTTTGCGCAAGAAAGTATTCTTTACCGAAATCACACTGACCGCTTCAAACTCAGTGTTTTTGGGTCCACTCTATTGGCGAAACAATACCTAAGTGATTTCGGTAGAATAATTGATGAGAGCGGGGTCTGACGCATCCTCAACGCGACTGACTCCATCCATCACTGGCTGTCAGACGTAGCGTGACAGCGTTTGTATATACATTTCCCAGGCAGAAAGTCTGAGTCAAAAGTCGCAGATTTGTGGAATCGATAAACCACCCGAGTTTCACAACTCCTTTCCTCCTATAGGAGCAAAAATTTGTCTCCTACGCTTGATTGATTCCGGTAAATAGATGGTACTTGGAAGTTGCTTTTCTATCTGGAGGACCAACAACAGAGTGCACACTACAATCGATACGTAATGGTGAATAGTGGAAGGTGTCTAGCAGCGAGGGTCATGTAACGCGTTCGACAATACTATGGTTGTCCCGACGAGATATCTCTTCATATTGGAAAACTTGGTGTCGTCATTATCCCAAAACTCGCAATTTCTTGATGGACGATATATCTCGTCACAAGCGAAATTGCTCAGATCTATATTAGAAAAATTGACCTCATCTTTTAGGACGAGATATCTCGACATTACAAAAAACTGATCAGATCTTGATGTCGCCATTCTAAAAAATCGGCAGTTTCTTGATGACGAGGTATCTCGTCATTAGCAAAATTGGCAAGATCTTGATAGACAATATATTTCGTCTTTAGCAAAATTGGTGAGATATTGATAGACGAGATCTCTTGTCACCAGCAAAATTGGTGAGACATTGATGGACGAGATATCTTGTCACCAGCAAAATTGCTCAGATCTATATTAAAAAACTGACTTCATCTTGATCTTATCATCAAAAAAGATATTATCTTGATAACATGTCTCGTCATTAGAAAAATCAGCCAGATCTTAAAGGACGAGATATCTCGTCATTATCGAAATTGGTCAGATCTTGATGGACGAGATATCTCGTCATTATCGAAATTGGTCAGATCTTGATGGACGAGATATCTCGTCAAAAACCCTCGGAGGGTTGACCCTTTGAGATTCGGGTGATTTCCGAGTTGTTTAGTGTTACTTTCATCCCACAACACACTTAATAACTAAATCACTACGCATTTCTAGAGGGCCGCGGTAGCCCAGTTGGAAGAGCAACGGATTAGCAACCGGAGGGTTCGGAGTTCGAAACTCGGTCCAGCCACAGACAGTCGTGTACACGGGGGCTGGTGCACGCTAAACCTATTGTTGCCTCAAATGTCTTGACGTTTGTGTGGAAGCTTGGAGAGAAGGGTGCCAGCTTGGGTGTTGCCTATCATCTGACCGTGGTTCAAAATGACGAGGCGCTGTCTTTGGATCTTTCCCTTAGGGGTTGATACCGAACCGTCGCCAATAACCCACTGTGTTGCTTGAGCGTGACGTTAATTAACTACCTACCTACCACATTTCTACAGAATCTATGGATTCTTAACAACTTTTAGAAAGATTTTATTGGTCTTATTCTAAACTGGAATCTTTCTTTGAAACGATTCTACTGGTCCATGGAAAAGAATCTTTTGGAACCATTCCATTGGCCCATGCTATGGGGGAATGTATTTAATTTTATCTTTTCTTATTTTATTCTTCACTAGCTGAATTACCTGGCGTTGCTCGGATTGAATTGTTTGCAATTCATCGTAATATTACTCAATGTTACTCCTATGGGGATTTTGAATTGTGTTTAGCCCCCTCTGCAGTCCTAGGCAACCGGGTTAGTATATAGCCTGTGTTTCCTGCAGGATCCTACAGGATGAACGTACCAAATTTGGTGTGTGTATATGTATATATACACCAAATTTGGTGGATAAAAAGGGCATATACAGTGGATAAAAAGTTTCCGTACGGAAACGAAAACGGCGTATACATTATTATAATTTCTAAATAAATCTCCCAAAGATTCCGAAACAGCACAAAAAATTTCTTTTATACGAGAGAATGTGTTCGCAACAAAAGTTCCTTAATTTTCACAAATAAAAAAGCAATTAATTAAAAATTTGAAAAAACATACAAAATGAAAGGCAAAAGTTTCCGTAAGCACTACGAAAATTGATTAGAACGTAGTCCAGATATCCCGCTTTCAGTTGTTCTAACTATCGAATGAAAAAGATCTTCAGTATTGCGTAAATATAATAATTTCAAACTATTTTTTATACCAGTGGATCGCCTAAAATTGGTAATTCCGAAAGCTATTCGCGTGTTCGTGATAAAGGTGAGAAATAAAGGATTATCAATGACGAAAATAGTGGCGAAATCGCAAACAAATCTAAATCTACGGTAAAAATCCCTGAAAGATATAATTATGTTGAAACTGGAAAACAGGAACCTATCCGGAAGACCTTAGAAATTGAGCCATATACACCAGGAATATTTTGCGAAACGTTCGCGATAATACACGAATTAGGCACCACAACTTGCATCCTTGTTGAAAGCTGATTACAATCTTGAAATACAACCCCAAACTGTAAGAAAAGTAATAAAAAAAAGGTGGCTACAATGGGCATGTTGCACGTAAGAAATCACTCATTATCGAACTTAACAGAAGAAAGCGTCTTGAGTTTGTATAAAAGCATGTGAGTAAGCCCTTAACTTTCTGGGATTCAGAACTTTTCAGGAATGAATTAAAATTTTATCTCTATAGTTCAGATGGACGAGTTATGGCATGGAGAAAACCAAAACATCAAATGCAAACAAAAACTTATTTAGAACTGTAAAACACGGAGGAAGAAATATAAAGGTATGGGTTTACATGAGTTCTGGTGTGTATAATTTATGTTTTGTTGAAGGTAACATGGATAGCTAGCTATGTGTACCTAGCCATTTTGAAATAAAATTTCTTTGTTAGTGCTATGAAACTGTCTCTTGGAAGACCATTTATCTTCCAACAGGACAACGATTCAAAACACACTGCAACGTTCTGTAAAGAATGATTCTTTACCATATATGTCGCAGCAACTTCACACACCACCAGTCACCTAATTTAAGCCCCATGGAACACTTATGGGAAGAAATCGGTCGTGAACTGAAAAATTATGATACCAGCAGCAGAGATGACCTGTAAACTGAACGTCTGGAGCAAAATTACTCCAGAAATAAAAACACAACTTGTGGGAGTCATGCCTGAGCTTCTGAGAGAGGTCATTGAAGCAAAAGTAGGTTCAACTTACCATTAAATGATGAAACATGTAGGGGGAAATAACGTTCAGTGATATATTTTTCACCGTACGGAGACTTTTTGCTTCATATTTACCACATGTTTGTGTTATTGGGAATTATGCGTTAAATTCTATTAATATTTTTGTTTGAATGCAATAGAAACTTTCTATGCAATAATGCTCATTTGTTTTTCCATTTTTATTTGTTCAATATGTATATTCTACATATAATAAAACAATTTATTTCAAATAGTAAGAGCGTACGGAAACGGTTTTACTCGCTGTATTGGGATATATATATATATATATATATATATATATATATATATAATCCCAATACAGCGAGTAAAACCGTTTATATATAATTCAATATTACACAACGAAACAAAGAGAAGTTTAGGAATTTAAACTTAAGAATACCAAGAAAATTTCGAAAAGAAAGGAAGAAGTGTTGGTGGATCAGGGCGTCATCAGGGAGGAGCCTCACCCAGTCAACACAATATGGTGTTTCCTGCGTGTGGGCGGCAGTTCACCAAAAGTAGCCCACACACCCCTCCATAAAAGCAGAAAGGCAAAATTAGAAAATCAAAACCGGGGACATCCAAGGACACACACCAAAGACAAGTACAGTACAAAACTGTAGAAGAGAATACAAACTTACCACATCAATAAACCTCAGCTTGGCAACAACCAGCCACAACCTACATGAGGACCGCCAGCACAAATGATATATATATATATATATATACAATTTCTCATTATTCTCCATTGTCTAAATTATTTCAACTATCTCCGATAGAATGTATATAGAATTTGAATATGTTTATATTCCGATTACATCCATTTCCTAAGAATCAACTTGAATATAGCATACAACAGTTGATAATTCACGAGAGAATCGAATTTGTTATCTTCAAAACGTAAAAAGACCGAACCAATCAGCTTTATTAAAACGCGCTAAATTGGAATATTAATTCGCAGCAAAATTGGGATAAGTAAATTAATTAGGTAAATTCCTATTAGCAATATGTGATTATAAAATAACCGTCCAAAGCTAAATACAATTAAGTCAGTTTAATATTGAGGTTGCGATTTGGCTCTTTTCATAGATAGAATACCTTAACTGTGCGCAGGTGGTATTACAAAACAAGTATTTACACAATATGCATTCCTGAGACCAGAGCTTCATACAACATAGTTAACTTTTGTCGAGGCATTGGTATACTCACTCCTCAATGGAATTCTAAAAGGGGTAAATCTGAATATTTTTGTCTCACTGCATTCAGATGCCCAAGCTAGATTTAGGTTTTCAGGAATTTGTGTTAAACCCAAACGGATTTCCAGATGAATTCGCCATTGGATTCTAGTAAACACGACTTTTTTCCATGGTGTATTTATACACTATAAACTAGAAATCACGAAGACCAGAATACCGATTTTTTCATTGTTTCAAAATATTTTCTAACTCCTTAGTTTTCAAACGATGTCCAGATCTTGTACATATTCGGAACCTTTTTCTAGTTACCAGGGTTTTTCGTTAGGTATTTTCACCAGTACAAACATGTTTCCAAAACTTTAAACTCAATTCCTGAAGAAAAGTATTTTTGCAATATGGTACTTTGTTCAAACGATAAGTCAACAATGAATTCAATTGTAATTATTTTTGTATCATTGTAATCTATATAATATATTGGATGCTTGGACCCCTCAAGGTTATTAGTTAAGAAATGAATTTTTAGTTGATTTTAAAATATTAGACTTCCTGAAAACATCTTGATTTTTTATGCTTCCTTGGTGAAAAAATTGCAAAAAAGGCCTATTTCTCTAGCATCTAAATTGGGGCTCAAACCTTGAAGAATAATTTCCAACAGGAATTGTCTTTCTGTACAAATTAGAATTTGAGATATCTCTAAAAAAGAAGCTAATCAGCGAATTATATCTAAATTAGATAATTAATGATTAGCCTACTCTGAATCTGGAAAGTCAACAAGTCCGGGATCAATTCCAAGGGAAAGACCCGAGGACGACACCACGTAATTTTGAACCACGGTCAGATGACGACGCCAACACCTGAGCTGGCATCCCACTCTCCAAACTTCCACACCGTGCCAACGTGAGGGCATTTGAGACCACGACAGATTTAACGAACACCAGTCCCCGTGTACACGAGTCTTTGGTTGGGTTGAGTTTCGAACTCACAACCCTCCGATTGCTTATCCGTTACACTTCCAACCGGGCTACCGCGGCCCTATGTATGCTGTGGGAAAATGGCAATTCTATACTAATCGGAAATCTCGTAACGGTCAGAGTGATATTCACGATATTTTTTTAACCTTCCAAGTGGTTTGGACGAGATATCTCGTCCCTCGAGATCTGACCAATTTTGCTGATGACACGATACCTCGTCGTGAAGATATTGCCGATATTTTGATGATGACGAGATCAAGATCTGGACAGTTTTTTCTAATGACGAGATATCTCGACCACGAAGATCTGATTAGTTTTTCTAATCTGACGAAATATCTCCTCCATCAATATCAGGCTAGTTTTGCTAATATGGCGTCCCCCGTGTACACGACGGTCTTTGGTTGGACCGAGTTTCAAACTCTCAATCATCCGATTGCTAATCTGTTACTCTTCCAACTGGGTACCACGTCCCCCATTTTCAAGAGTGATAGACTTAGTGCAACGCTTTGTTACGGAATGTACCGTTCTAAACACCAACGTTATGATTCATTCAAATGAACTTCTCTATCAGCTTAGTTCCGAAACTCTTAACCCCTGTGCGAGGTTCACAGGCATCATTCCACCTTCCAAACTTCATTCTTCCCTGCGATGACTTCTAACAATTTTGACCTTCTTGACAAATAGCTTTCCAACGAATACTGAATCTGCCCAAAGGATTATTTCCCAAGTAAAGGACCAATATAATGTTTCTTCAAAAAAAGACTAACAGAATCTGCCCAAAGGAATCTTTCTCAAGTTAAGGGCCAATAGAATATTTCCAAAGAATATTCCAAAGAAATGAGCAATAGAATCTGCCCAAAGGATTATTTCTCAAGTAAAAGACCAATAGAATATTTTCCCAAAGGATTTTATTCTAAGGAAAGGAAAACGATAGAATCTTTCTAAATTTAAAAGAATCCATGAATTCTTTGAACCAAAGGATGTAGTTACTGAGTCATTAAGTGTGTTGTGGGGTAAAAGTAATTCTACACTTCTCGATAAACATAAGACACTCAGAGGGTTAAAAGACGCTTTTGGAAATGAAGTGAATTGAATAGTTAAGAGTTGATAACATTCTAAAAGTAAAAATAATCCGTTGAAGTGTGTCGCTATATAAATAAGGGATAAAATTACTCAATGATAAATACAGCTTTTCTCAATTCCATTCATAACGAGGCCCCTTGGGGGTGTTGGATCCCATTTGGGAAAATCGGTGTAATCGGCTAAATAGTGTTTAGTGATAAAAATCAATAAACTATATCAATACCAAATGGTTAGAAAACGTGCTATTAAGTATATCTTTCATATATTTTCATTCCTTCACTTTTGAAGTTCAGTAACTGTCTAGACAGAGCTTTGTTTATATTTATTGCGATGTAAAGGATAAGGCACGTTTATATCCATGTTAAGGGAATGTGTGTCAGTTGAAAAATGGAGGACGAAGATGATAAAAAGAAGCTATTTTTGTGATAATGTAATTGCTGAAATACCTTGATGATCGATTATGGTTAGGAAAATTGTTTTCTAATACATAAAAGTTGTTTCTTATAACATGATATTTAAGCTTAACGACATGTCTTTCTTAGTTTTCAAATTTATGTTGCTACTAGTTTGTTTTGTTTCTAAGGTCTAATAACGTTGTCTGGTATGGGGAAAGGAAAATTTAACATTAAAATTTTCTTTTAGTATAACTTGATGACCTGTATATCTACGATTTTCATGATTTATAGCCTATGTATTTCGATATTGCGAAGCCACTATTGCTATCATATAAATTTATTGGTGAAGTATTTTTTAAATGACGACATAATAATAAAATGTTATGGTTGATTGGTTGGTTGTTTTGGGGTTTCATGGCACAAGGGCCATATCTGGCCATACTGCTCTAGACAAAAGACAGACAATGTCAAGTAATGGACATCCACTCACAAGGAAAGTTTTACTGGCACAGAAGAGAGAAGTACATCCAGAGAGGAATCAAACATCACATAAATGGAGCTGTAGCCTAAAACTCGCAGGTTGCTGGCACAGTGAACATACCCAGTGAGCCACCACGACCCCTTGTAAAATATTACGACTAGGAAATGCAGTAATGATATTTCGGTGACGAATATTCCCAACCAAGTCGAAAAAATGTAATTCATTTTCGGTACTTTAGATGGATAGATACCTAACGGTACTAAACCATGTTCACCGAATTCAATTCTTCAACCATGATAATTCTACGAGTGACATACAAAAGTATTTATGAATGTTGTCGGAATTAGAAATTATATTCAGAACCGGTATTTTACCTTATATACCTATACCCAAAAGTACTAAGCTATGTCCACCTAATTCAATTCCTCAGGTGCGATATTTCATCCGCTTGAGTAACGTACAGAAACATTTAAAAATCTTGTTGGAAATTCAAATCATATTCAGAACCTGTAATTCGTTATCAGTATTTGACCCTATATACATATCCACAATGTGTACAAAAACTTATCCATTGAATTCGATTCTTCATCTGAGATATTTACTCCGCGTATGTAACATAGGAAAGCATTTACAAACCTTGTCAGAATTAGAAATCATATTCAGAACCAATATTTGAACCTATAAACATATTCCCAAAGTCTACAAAAACTTATCCATTGAATTCGATTCTTGAGCTGCGATATTTACTCAGAGTAACATAGGAAAGCATTTACAAACCTTGTCAGAATTATAAATCATATTCAGAACCATTATTTGACCCTATATACATATTTCCAATGTGTACAAAAACTTATCCATTAAATTCAATTCTTCAGCTGCGATATTTATTCCGCGTAACATAGGAAAGTATTTACAAACCTTGTCAGAATTAGAAATCATGTTCAAAAACGACATCCTATCATCCAACAAATAAATTTTCTGCGGCATAAGCATTGATATTGCTTTCCAATATGAATAATTTTAGAATCAACAAACTGAATTGAGAGGAGCAATTCTGTATGAGATACGAATTCGTGAACTGCGCTTGTGAACATAAATATTTAAAATGGTATGCAAAATTGATCAAAGTACTGCGAAAGAACTGAAAATCTATTCGAATCGTGATTATATCCACCAAAGACTCGTAAAATATACGGAAGTTCTTCTGAAACGAGATAAAATCTTCAATCCATTGCCGGTCTTAGGATAAATTTAGTCATACTGGAAAAGAGTTACGAATAGTTGTGGAGTGAATTTTTATTGGTTAAATGAGAGCGAATTGCATATTACCAACTTCTGCACCAGAAATTGTGGCAGATAACAAAGCAAAGAACGCTGAATTTTGAATAGGATATTTGCAGTTTTAGCTGCTTTAATTTAAAGATAGTTTTGTTCGGAAGAATGCTTCACAGAGAACAAATAAACAGATTTCTTTGGTTGATTCCGTTAACTTTTTTGTCTCGAATATGCACGGTCTTGTTACGTAATTAAATGCAAAATCAATGGATGTCTGTTTTATCTAGAGAAAACATGAAACCTATTTAGTAATACAGAACGAAAATATTACACAGTCGTTTGCTACGTATCACAAAACTTCAAAAAGTGCTTATGAATTCTCTATTCTACACAATATGAAGCATTAGATTATATTTCATTCGAATGTACATAAACTCAGTCTACGAGACAAATATTTACAAGGACAACTTGTGAACACCTTTCTGAGTCAACCCATACATTTTCTTCCAAATAAATGACTGAATGAGTAACGGTGTACTTATATTAAAAATTAAAACCAAAAAATGTAATTAAAGTAACATAGAAGTATGAAATAATCAATTGATATTTCACGTAATTGATTTTTGACAAAATTTTGCTCGTATTGCATTGAAATTTGTAAATATAGCTCTTTTTTTTGACCGAATTTTTAGTTTTATTTTGAAGCATAATTCGTCTTCATTCCGAATTCCATGTGTCAGAGTTACAGTGAAGTGCGGTGTTGGAAATTTTCATTTTGAGGAAAACGCGATTCAAGTTAAGCCGAAAGTATGGAAACAGAAAAAAGGGGTGTCAGAAAAATCTTTTCTGTCAAAGAACTAATGCGAATAATTTTTCACCAGAATTAAAAATTTTAGACTTTCTAAATCTATCGAAATCCAATTTTTTAGGTGTAAAGCTACTGGGCTTCTTTAAAACTTATTCATCTGATCTTGGCAACAGGAATATTTTGTAAAATTGAAATGACGAACTAAAAGACTGACGCACGAGAACTGCTTACATCGCAGTCTTGATTCCGGTCGTCCCTGTAGGAATAGGACTCGTTTATTTTAGGTAGGAAAAACTGTTGGTTGTCATAATTTTATTTTTCTTTCCTTTACTTCCATTCTATGGCCTATCCAAGGTTTCTGAATCACGTGTCGCATTTTCTATTCTCTACTTCGATTCTGTGTTCTATCGTAGATTTCTGAACCGTGACGCAATTTCTATCCTTTATTTCCATTCTATATCCAAGGTTTCTGAATAGTGTGAAGCATTTTCTATCTTTGACTTCCAGTTTGTCTTTGAAGAAATGGATTCAAGGTTGCACCAATGTGACAAATTTAAATACATCTCTTCAATCATAGCCTATGGAAAATAGGATTAGGTCCATTTCAATGACAGTAAGAGAGGAGAGCACTTTGCATAGAGAGCAGACAGTAGCATTCTATTCTATATGAATGAAATAAATCATTCAGTGAAAAGAAATTAGGAATTCTGGTTATATACGGAAATGTGTAATGCAATTTGAAAGCAATTTCGTCGTAGTAAAAGGGATTCTCTTATTGAGTTAGTTAAGCATAATTAAGACTATTATGGAACGGCAGAAACTTCATCATAAAAATAACATCTGCCTCTCCATATTCATAAAAAGAAAAAGCTGAATGCTTTTGTTGAATTTTTGCTCAAAGAATTCACGTTAGTTACGATTATATCAAGCTTGTAAATCATTCTCGCAACGTGGTTTCAATGAGATTAACGAGATTCTTAATGAACGTGGTTTCACGTTCATTAAGATCTGACCAATTTTGCTAATGACGAGATATCTCGTCTCCTAGATATGGATCGCCAATTTTTCCTCCCGACGGGATCAAGATTTTGTCAGTTTTTCTAATGACGAGATATATCGCCCATCAAGATCTGGTCAGTTTTGTTAATGACGAGTTATCGTCGAGACAATCACCAGGAGGGTTAATTGTGGCAGTTAAAACATAAATTTCTGTGTTGAAAATCATTTGAATTCCACCCCACTTACATTGCACGTATAGTTATCATATTTATACCCGGAATCTTAATTTTGAAGCTACAAGTTTTTTGTAAAAGTGAATGATATTTTCCTGTGTTCTCCTATCTCGAAAACTTTAAGGTGTGCGTATACACTAGAAGAGTTTTTTAATTTTGACTTAAATGTTTCAATTTTTTACAATAGGTCATTGGTTTTTACCTAAAATCATTTCTGTTTGAAAAATTCAGATTAATCTAATCATTAATTATCTAATTTAGATATAACAGCGCATTGCAATTTTTGTACAGTAATATCTCAAATTCTAATTTGTTCAGGAAGATAATTTATATTGGAAATTATTCCTAATAATATTCTTCATATTTTGACCCTCGATCAAGTTGCTAGTGAGAATAGGTTATTTTATACAATTTTTTTCACCAAGGTAGTCTAAAAAATCAAGACGGATTTATTTTGACATTTGAAAATCAACTGAAAATTCATTCCTTAACCAATAACTTTGACTGAGGGTCAAACCATCTACTGTATTATATAGATTAGAATGATAAAAAAATTGTAATACATTAATTCATTGTTGAGTTATCACTGTTTGAACAAAGCATTATATTGCAAAAACACAGTTCTTCAGAAATCATGTTTAAAGTTTTGGAAACATGTTTGTACATGGTGACAGACCTAACGAAAACCCTTGTAAATAGAAAACTATTTCGAATATTTACAAGAACTTGGAGTATCGTTTGAAAGCTAAGAAGTTGTAAAAAATTATTTTGTGATAATATAAAAAGCATCGATATTATATTCAATTTTCATGATTTCTAGTGTATACATACACCTTAACGGAGAACTTCCTCGTAACTGGAACTAAATGTCGCTTTTCATTGAAACCCTGTCATAAAATATAACTTTTCATAAATGGAAGTTTAGCCTTCTCAAAGCTTTCAACAGCCACTATTTTGCTGGTGATTGATTGATGTTTCAATACCAGATTTCAACCTGAGACTCAGGCGAGACCTTTACATTGCGTTTTGTGTTCTCGCATATTTAGAGAAGGCTAAAACGATTAAAATAGCTATGCCATTTCTTGTTAACCTACCAAGTGGTTTTGTCGAGATATCTCGTCCATCACCAATTTTGCAAGTGACGGAATATCTCGTCCATTAGAATCTTGGTAAGTTTTGCTACTGACATTATATCTCGTCGGAGTAACCACCAGGAGGGTCAAATCTGATGTTTTAAATGTGCAAAATGGGAACGATTTACGTTGTAGTTAACCCTTTTGGTGGTTGTCACATTGACGAAATATCTCGTCATTAGCAGAAATAACCAGATCTTGATGAATGAGATAACTCGGCATTAGAAGAAAACTGACGAGATATATCGTTATATGCAAAATTGTTCAGATCTTGATGGACGAGATAACTCGTCGAAACCACTTGGAGGGTTAAATAATAGTTACAACTAATTCGTGATATACGTAAGAATTAGACTAAAAAATAAAGTACGTTTCAAAAATATTTCTTATAGAACTTAGGCAAAATTTAATTAAGTTTTATACTCAATTTATATGCGCCCCCCTTTTGGAAATCTCAACATTTAAGGTCAACCTACAAGTTCATAGGTGTTAGAAAAGTTAATGCAATTTTCCCGTATTCTCCTATCTTTCAAACTTTAACGGAGAGCTTCCCCACAGCTGGTACGGGATGTCTTCACTGAAACCTGTCATAAAATACAATAACTTTTCATAAACGGAAGGTTAGCCATCTTCAAAGCCTTCAAAAGCACTATTTTTCTGCAAGACTGGAGTTAATCTTTCGGTAATTTCGAAAAACGCAGTGCTTAAATCATTCCATTCAATGAGACTCATCCAAGTTTATAACACCGACCCTTTCAACAAGGACAAAAGGACGTTTCCACCATGGGGAAATGGATAGACTTGTCTATAAAAGTAATAAATCTTCCTTTAATCTCTATCCCCAAAATTCGTGGCACCAAAATCTTGGAAAGTGAAGGGTGATGGTTAATGAATGATAGCCTTCTTCATACCCGATTGAAGTTAACTTCTTTTATGATTTAAATCCACATTACTGGAAAATTGCGAGTATATCATTCTTGGTATAGGAGTGTATCATAACATGTCTGCTAGAGATTGAAACCAGTAATGCAATGTAGGTACAAACTGGCATTGGAGATTTCTGTAATGAGATGTAGGTACAAACTGGACATTGGAAATTAGTGACAGCTAACGTTCCATAAGGTATCATTAGCGGGTTTCTTAGCTATTAGCTATTTAGAAATAGCTGTCATTATTGCCGTCAGGTGGCGTCCACGATAAACCTTACACTTAGTTGGGGGCGCAGCCCCCTCCGCACCCGACTATAAATGCCACAGCAGATTAACGGGGGAGGCCCCGGTAACGATAAACCCTACGTGTGAAATGAAATACCGCAATCGAAAGAAAAAGAAGTTGTAGCGAATAGGGTTTACCCAGCCCGCAGACTAGACACGGCCCTACTAAATGGGTTTATCCGGTCAGCAGACCATACATGGCCTGCCGGATGGGTTTGAGAGATCTATTATTAGTTTAGCTTTGTTTGCTCTATGGGGTTTTCAATCATACTTCAGGTATTATTTTACGCGTCAGTAGTAGCAAATACGGGAGATATCGATGGTGATTTCAGTCCAATTACGATATGTAACTTACGTTCTGCATAATTACTTGTGAGTAATTACCTATCCTACACTTTGTTTTAAGGTGCATGCATACACTAGAAATCACGAAAAACAAGAATATCGATTTTTTATTGCTTCAAAATATTTTCCAACTCCTTAATTTCAAACGATACCACGATAGTGTAAATATTCGGAGTATTTTTCTAATTGCAATGGTTTTTCGTGAGGTACTGTCAACATGTACAAACATGTTTGCAAAACTTTAAACTGAATTTCTGAAGAACTGTGTTTTTGCAATAGGATGCTTTGTTCAAACGATGATAACTCCACAATGAATAAATCTATTATAATTATTTTGTATCATTATAATATTTGTAATGCAGTGGATGTATTGTCTCTCATTCACTGTTATTAGTTAAGAAATGAATTTTTAGTTGATTTTTAAATGTTACAAGTGATGAAAAATCTTAATTTTTTATGCTTTCTTGATGAAAAAATTGTAAAAGAATCCTATTCTCCCTAGCAATTTGATTAAGGTTCAAAATATGGGGAATAAAATCAGGGATAATTTCCACCAGGTATTGTCTTTCTGAACAAATTAGAATTTAAGATATTGTTAAAAAAACATGCTAATTAGCTCATTAAGTCTGAATGAAAAAACTCATGATTAACTAAATATGATTTTTCCACACTGAAATAATCTTAAGCATAAACCAATAAACTATTGTAAAAGAACTGGATTTTTAAAATCAAAATTTAAAAAAATCACCTTAACCCTCAAACGGTTCACACACATAATTTTTTTTGCAATCCGCAGTCTTCCCTGTAGGACTTCTGACCAGCTTTGGTTTACATGAAAAAGTATAATCTTTCCAAAGGATTATATTCCAAAAAAAGGAACAGAATGTTCCCAAAGGATTCCATTATAAGGAAATGACCAGCAGAATACGAGAAAATTATATTCTATGGAAAAGAGAAATTGAACCTTTATAAATGATTATACTTTAAGGAAAAGAGCTATAAAATAATTCTAAAGAATTATATTCTAAGGAAATGAACAATATAACCTTTCCAAAGGATTCTTATTTAAGAAACGGTTTGGTTTGTTGGGGATTTATGGCGCAAGGACCATATTTGGCCATGCTGTGGCAGACAGAAACATACAATATCAAGTAATTGACAGACACATAATGAAAGTTTTACTGACACAGAAGAGAAAACACCCATGGAGGAATGCACCTGACAGAAATCGAACCTGCCCCGCCAACAACTCGAATCTAAGAAACGGAGCAACATAATCTTTCCAAGGTATTCCCTCCCCTTTCAAAGGAAGAAGCAATAGAATCTTGTCAAGGGATTCTATTCTAAAGAAAGAACCAAAAAAATTTTCCTAAAAATTGAATGATCCATTAATTTCTTCATCCAATAGATGTGGCTATTTAGTCATTATATGTGTTGCAGGGTAAAAGCAATACTACACTTCTCTGAAATCTGAAACGCTCAGAGCGTTTAAATTATTAATACAGTGTTGATACATACTTATGTGCGTTCCCGTGTCCTCATCCTCATAAAGATAAAGTATAGCAGCCTGTAAACATGTCCCATATTACTGTGGTTCAAAATCAAATATTTTAGAGCCACTTGCATTTGTAAACAAGGTGACCGCAATGAGTATTGACTGTATGACACTGTCAAGAACGGCTTGTGAATGGAAAATCAATATTCAGGCAAGGTTAATGTAATTAAGGACTAATTAATGAAATATTTTCGAAACGTTATTTCATATTAAAACATATTGAAAAGGTGTTTCCTGAGGATTCATTTTGCATAATTAGAATAGGTGCACGTGAAAAATTAAGATTTATTCTCCTAGTAGGTAAGGCTTTAAAACGTAGGTAGTTTCGTCATAGTGTATAAGAAAAGTGTCAGTTTTTCATGCGAATGCTTTTTAGCCATTTGAAATGCTCTATGCTAGAAAAAGGTTTTAATGAAAAAAAACTTTATATGTGACAAAATTTCACCTTACATTAATGTATTTTGCATACAGTACTTAAATACAATTTTAGTAAAAACCTTACATTAATGAAATGCATCTTACATTTATTAAAAATGTCGCCTTGCATTAATGTATTTGGCATTCAGTACTTTAGTACATTTTTGTAAAAACCTTACATTAATGAAATTCACCTTACATTAATTAAAAAATGTCACCTTGATTAATGTACTTTGAATACAGTACTTAAATATTTTTAAGTAAATATCTTACATTAAGAAATGTCACCTTACATTAATGTATTTTGCATATAGTACTTTAGTACACTTTAGTAAATAAAGTAATTTTAATTTTAAAGATGGTGTGACCCCCTGTGACCATCCATCTGAAGCAGAGTCATCAGCATACCAAATTTAAGAATGTATTTTTCTTACCAGCCTTAACCCTCTTGATGGTTTATCTTGACGTCGAAAAACGACCTGTAGTGACCAGACTGCTGCAAAAACCTGTTCCAAACTGTCACCAGTTCTAGGCAAGGAACAATTATTTTTCCTACTTGGAGTAATAGGGCAGACTCAACATTAGCAAAACTGACCAGATTTAGATGTACGGAGGCATCTCGTCGAAACCCCACTTGGAGGGTTAAAATACCTAGAATACTGTCTGTATACCACGTGACCAGCCTCTGCCAGCAATTCCACACCTGTCTGTTGCTATAGAAATGGTGCTTATCACATTATCCATAGGGGTGTTTGAAGAAATTTACTCCAGTTTGTTAGATTGGCGTACTTATTTTTACAGCTGCTTTGTAGATAACTATTGACTCCCCTGCCACGTATTTCATGCATTTTTTGAGTAAATACGATAAATGTTGCAGGGGTGCAGACGCAGCAAATTTTACAGCTGCATTGCAAATAGCTATTGACACAGCCTCTCCTTACATACATTTTTAGTGTAAATATAATACATGTTACAAAGGTAAAGACGCAGCAAGTTTTACAGCTGCATTGCGGATAGCTATTGACACATCCTCGTATTACATACATTTTGCAGCCACAGCAAATTTTACAGCTGCAATGCGGATAACTATGCACACAGCGTCGTACTTTATCGTTATACATTTTTAGTAAATTTCACATTAAACCAATTTTATCTGCACGGTATACAAAAAGGTGGTTAACAAATGTTATAATATGTAGAAATGTTTCCCTATTACATAAATACATATTTAAAATGTGGTTTTAACAATAAATATGGGGGAAATCGTTCTCTATAACACAGTTCGTGCTGTAATATAGAAATATAAATGTTTTTAATGTATATGAAAACACACACACATGTCTAGTAATATTTGTTAAGAAAATTGTAAATACTGTAAAGAAAAAATATTAATATTTGTAATTAAAATTTTGTTTTACCTGGAATTACGTTTATCATATTTACAAAACTCTGTAAAATTGTTTTTCTTGAATTCGGTGTAATTTGTTACACTCATTTTATTGCTTTTATTTAATATTTTCTACTAAAAATATTTACTTTTTAGTCTATAATTTCTTTCAGTTATGGGTTTTAGAATTGCATGGTAATTAATCGTGATGTTTCTGAAGGATTAATTTTATTTGTAATAAATATTTTAACCTTTACAAAGAAACTGGTGAGATCTTATTTGCTTTTATATTTCAATGTAGACATTTAAAAAAAAAGATTTTTAATTATTGTTTGCATTTATTTAAATAAATCGAAGCATTCAAGTTTTAATATTCTATACCCCCTAAGAAATCTATTGAAGCTAATAAACATTTAAATGCATTAGGGAAACAGTAAATTGAAAATTAAGTTATTTTCTTATCTGCGATTAACCCATCTTAATTTTTTTCTGTCTAAATAATTTGTTTTTATATCATTTATCCATTCGTATGGTGAATTCCTTCCCAATTAATTTCTATTTATATTTGTGAGTCGTGAGTAGTGCTTGGAGTCTGATAACTTAAATATTAATTTTGTTTAGAACCCCTAATTAAACAATGCCAATTACTAAAAAAATCCACGCTTCAATTTTTTTGGATAAAAAATGTTGCACGGTAGATTTCGATAAAAAATTATAATATATTTATCATTTTTATTAATAAATTTTTAACTATTTATATAATTAATTAAACTGTTAATTGAAACATTTCTCGGAATTTTTCATCAGACACTCTTTCAACACAATTAAGTGAAGCATGAATTTCGGTAATTAGGATTTAATTGGGGACCGTATACAAAATAAATGCTTAGCTCGTGAGAATGATTCCCTTTTCACTGCTCAATTCTATTTTCAGAACTTGTAAATTGTATCAGTAATTGAAACACAGCAACTTTTACCTATAAGAGGGGTTTCAGTATGAACAAAAACAAACGGAAGGCGAAAATTTTACTTCCTATTACCCAAATGCTTTCGCATGATACATATCTTGAAATGTAGTTTATCGACGTTTATCGTGGACCAATCAACATATATACATACCGAATTCATTCTTTGAAATTTTAATTGGCAACGTGCTGAAATCAGATTCGAAAAACAAGTCAAGTTACGAACATCCAGAAACATGTTCTGCCCTAAAACACTACCGCCACCTGCATTTAACTTTCTCTTCATCGTCAAAAATCGCCAGTATCTTGATGACGAGATATCTTGTCATTAGCGAAATTGGTCAGATTTTGATGGACGAGATATTTCGTCGAAACCTCTAGGTGTGTTAAAAGACTTTGTTTCAAAATGAGAAAATGTTCTTTATTAAAAATGAAATTAACTGAGTATGTTTTAATTTATTAGTATGGTTAACTTTGTAATGCATAAACCTTGTAATCTGTTGTATACAAATAAAGAATATGAGGAATTCTTTATGCTTCCAAATTTTGAAATATTGGTTTCAAATGTTGCTTGACGTATATTTATTTGCAAAATATTAGTCTGTATTAGTCTTAGTATTAGTTAAATTTTAATTGAAACAAAAAGGTGTTTTTGTACTGAGTAAAACCTTACCAAATGAAGTTAATTTGATTTATATGTATGCAAACTAAAATATGAATTAAAATATTGTCAAGACACAGAATGTTAATTAATGGGAGAGTTAATTAACATCACATTGGAACAACATTATAGCTATTGCCAACGGTCCGGGATGAATCTCGAAGGGAAAGGTTCGATAACACCTCTTCGTAATTTTAAACGAGTCAGACGACGAGGTCAACACGTAAGCAGGCACCCCATTCATTAAACTTCTACACCACGCCATTCCTGACATTTGCAGCCACGATAGATTTAACGTGCACCAGCCCAGGCATTTATGATGGTCTTTGGTTGGACCGAGTTTAAACTCGTAAACCTCCAGTTGCTAATCCGTTACCCTGCCAACTGGGCTACCGTGGCCCTTATTAATCATGGTACCTATCAAATTTTAATAATTTATCAAATTTGCAATCACGTATTGCTTAATAACATCCGTATAACTTTATATTTTTGAACTAAACTTTAGGAGGGTTGGTAGGTAGTTAACTAACTTCGCACTGGAGCAACGCAACGGGCTATTGGTGCCGATCCGGGATGAAACACCGAAGGGAAAGTTCCGAGAACAACACCACGTAATTTTGAACCACGGTCAGATGACGAGGTCTAACATGAGCTGAAACCTCACTCTCCAAACTTTCACACCACGCCAACCTAAACTAATAAGTAAATTATGCATTTCTTACATATTACTTAAAGAATTTTGATAATATTTAGTTTAGTTTTATACTTAATATATATGTGCGTCTATTAGAAATCTCAACATTTAAGCAACATTTAGAAAAAACAATTTTCTGGATAATGGAAGACACGCATCTTGATGTGGGCAACAAATCGAAACATATTTTTGCGTTTTGCGAAACGTTGCTTCAGTTCTGAACAAATTAGAAATTACGAAACCGTAAAATCTTGACTTATTAACCGAATTGCAAAACAGTTAACTAATTATATTTCTCAAGGGTTGTAGCCTGCTAAATAAGAAACAAAAACCCGCATTATACATCTGGCAAAAATACACCGCGATATCTTTCATATCTAAACTACGAAATTAATTACATACCTAGGAGATTTTTTTGAGGTACGTTAACTACATTCAATTTATTTATCTACATGTTAACTATTCAGAATGAAACGAAACTTAAATGCTAATTATTGTAGTTTTTCCAAAAATGCCTTAAATAATAAATTTAGGTTAATTGAAATCTTGAAAGGATATATACTTATTCATCTTCCTTACATCGTACATCTTAAGAATCAAAGAATCAACTCTCACAAGAAACTAGTTCCCCACTTTTTAACTGTCTAATCTTATTACATCCTGAAATTATTTTTTGCTATGCTAATGTTGAGATATTTTCTTCAATAAGCGGGATATTTTTAGCATCTATTTAACATAGTTGGTACTAGAACTATTTGCATTAACTTTTTTCTAGATGAATTAATCATAAAATAATAAGGAAGTCGCACGTTTTCTCCTTAAGGTAATAAAAGAAAGATGAGGTTATATAATTTTTAAAAGTAGATCATTAGAATTAAGGTTACGTAAACACTAGAACATTTTTTAAATTTTTACTTTAAAATAAAATTTTTCTACGATAGTTCATTGGTTTGTGCTTAAACCCATTTCAGTGTGAAAAATTCAGATTGAGCTAATCATTACTTATCTCATTTAGATATAATTAGTTAATGTTAGCATGTTTTTTCAACAGTGATATCTCAAATTCAAATGTGTTCAGAAAGACAATTCCAGTTGGAAATTATTCCTAACATTACTCTTCGCTTTTTTTACCCTCCATCTAGTTACTAAAGATAATAGTTTTTTTGACAATTTTTTCACCAAGAAAGTCTAAAGAATCAAGACTTTTTCAGGAATTTTAACATTTAAAAATCAATTAAAAATTCCTTCCTTAAGTAATGACTCTGACTGAGTGTCAAAACATCCACTGTAGAATATGTATTATAATGATACAAACATATTTATAATTTATCAATTCATTGTTATCACCGTTCGAACAAAGCATCCTATTACAAAAACATAGTTTGTCAGAAGTCTAACAAAGTTTTGGAAACATGTTTGTACATGGTGACAGTATCTAACAAAAACCCTTGTAACTAGAAGTCTATTTCGAATGTTTACAAGATCTTGGTATCGTTTGAAAGCTAAATAGTTGGACAGAATTTTGAAAAGAATCGATATTCTGGTAGATTTTCGTGATTTCTAGCGTATACATACACATTAAGTGAACAATTATGTAAAAGCCTACTTTATTTAATTCATCCATGTTATGTTTTATAAGGCTGTATTCTTTGCGTTAGTTTTTATAGTTTTCAATATTAAAAAACAATTACTCCCCATTCCCAATTTAATTACTCAATAGCATTTTCAGTTTCTCGATGGATTTATATTTCCCATTGAAATTGTTATTATTACTCTACTACACTGGCTTCCATAAATTATGTAATAAATGGAGGAATCGGTAAGACTCAAAAGTTATAACCGATTGAATGAAATTCGGAGAAAAACCTTTGTCATATCATATTCCTCAGAAAACAACAGCAAGATCATATGAGATACGTATTTTACATTTTGTCGAGGCAACAAAAACAAAAGTGATAAATACACATTAACCCTCTAAAGGGATTTGACGAGATATCTCTTCCATCAAGATCTGATGAATTTTGGACAATACATGGAACAGTTATGGGTATGCGACCTATAAATTTTTGGAAATTTTCAAAACTTTTGACCACTTTCTAAGTTTTAACTTCCGAACGACTTAATAGTTTGAGACCTAACTTTATATAATAGCGTTTTAGTAGAAAACAAAAAAATGTGAGAATTCTGTAACAATTGGATTATAACTACAAAAGTTTACTTTGAAATTTTGTGGTTGGAAGCTGGGAGTGGGATGCCAGCTCAGATGTGACATCGTCATCTGACCGTGGTTCAAAATTACGTGGTGTTGTCCTCGGATCTTTACCTTCGGGTTTTTCCCGGACCGTCGCCAATAGCTCGCAGTGTTGCTCCAGTGCGACGTTAATTAAAATACCTACCTACCATATTTAAAACTATAGAAAACATCACTAAATCGTACATATTAAGAAAGCAGGACTCAATAAAAGTACAATAGAAGATTTTGCAGAATTAATTTCAGATACTTTCTAAAAGTGGGTGAAATTAATTATTTTGCTTCAATAAATATAATGAATTAATTTTTTGGGTGAATAAAATTAAAAATAGCTATTTTCATTCAAAAGTGTTTGTTTCAAAGCATTAAATAATTTATTTTAATCATTTGATAATGTTTAATAAATAAAGAGGTTAGAATAAATGAAATAAGCCCATGGGAAATCAATGTTTAAGGAGCAAGAATAATAACTAAAGATGAGATGCGTTTCTTATATATTTGCACAAGTTTCTGCGCTAATGGATTTGAGAATCGAGTGTAAAAAGTACGGAAAGCACATTAATACCATTTAGTGCCGTGTGATTTAGTAATTAATAAATCCCATTATATTTTGAATAATTCAGACATTAATAAATGATTATTATGGAAAGTTTTTGGTATGTGTATAGAAATAGATAACAAAATATTTAAACATTTTGTTTACACTATTTAGTTATTTATTATTGCAATTATTTTACTGTCTCAAAGGGAGACATTAAAAGTGGAATAATTTTTATTGGAAACGTGCTTTTTGAAAATATCGACATAATTAAATTTTGAAATGTTCGCTTACTTGTTTTTTGGTAATGGCCAAAAACATCTCCGGTTGGTGTATTTTCTTAACACCGAAATTCGGTTTCTTAAAACTGTTAAGGTGTCTTAAGTCTATTAATTGACAGATGCATTTAGGGTGTTGCATTTACGGTGGCCAGCAGTGTATTTCCAAAGGATTCAATTCTAAGAAACGGAGCAACATAATCTTTCCAAAGGATCCCCTTCCACTTGCAAAGAATGAAGCAATATAATCTTGCAAAGGATTCCATTCTAAAGAAAGTACCAAAATAATTTTCCTAAAAGTTGAATAATCCATGGATTGTTTCACCCAATGAATGGGGTTATTTAGTCATTAAGTGTGCTGTGCTGTAAAAGCAACACTACATTACTAGGAAATCTCGTGACGCTCAGAAGATTAAACAGACTAAATTTCAAAATCAGTGAACACATTTGATTCTTGAGGCTTCAGTTAAATTTTAACTTTAAACAAGTCTCATTTCAAAATCTTGTAGGCTCAATTATTCTTCCGAAGTTTCCATGGCCATCCCGGAAACTTCGGAAGAATTTTCCGGTATGGTTTGAAGAGCAGATGAAGTTTGAATCCAATCAAAGACCGTCGCTCACAAAAGAGGCTGGTGCACGTTAAATCTGTCGTGTTTTAAATGTCTTCACGTTGGCGTGGTGTGGAAATTTTGGAGAGTGGGGTGCCAGCTCAGACGTGATCTCCCCATCTGACCGTGGTTCATAATTACGTGGTGTTCTCCCCGCATCTTTACCCTCAGGATTGATCCCAGATATAGCCCGTTGTGGTGCTCCAGTACATTAACTAAATACCTACGTACCTACATAGTGATGAAGCAGAGAGTTAAACATACTAAATTTCTAAATCAGTGAACACATTTGATTCGTGAGACTTCAGTTAAATTTTAACTTTTAACCAGTCTCATTTCAAAATCCTGTAGGCTCAATATTCTTCCGAAAATTCAATCGCAAAATGTCATACCGAGTTCACTGAAACATCAATTAAACCAGGAAAGCTTCTTCTTGGGAGATTTGAAACCCTAGTCCAAAAATAATAGACTGCAAAAACAGGTCACGTAATGTGAAAAAGTTGCAGGGCGTGTAAATATTCGGAGGAAGGCGAAAAACATAAGATGTGCCACCGATAAACAGTCCGGTACTTCGGTCACGGCTTAAGACTTGCCATCAAGTGTTAAATGACGTGTCAGAAACTAGAATACAAACAACGATGCAGGTGAAAGGAAAGTAAAGAAAAACGAAGTAAAAGAGAAGAGGGTAGATTTTCTAGGGAAACAAGAAACCTCCCGCGGGATTTAAAGCATAGCATTGAATACGTGTATCTATAACAGTTTCGTTGGTTGGTTTGTTTTAATCCCACAAGTGGTTTCGACGAGATATCTCGTCCATCAAGATCTAAACTCTTTTGCTGATAACGAGATACCTAGTCCATCAAAATATGAATAATTTTTCTGATGATGAGATATCTGGTCATCAAGATCTAGACAATATTCCTGATGACGACATATCTCGTCCGTTAAGATCCGAACAATTTTGCTTATGACGAGGTATCTCGTCCACCATTATCTCATCAATTTTTCTGATGACGAGAAATCTCGTCCATCAAGATCTGACCAATTTTGCTGATGGCGAGAAGCCTCGTCTTCCGGATATTGCCGATTTTTTTAAGACGAGATCGAGATCAGGTTACTTATTTTTCTAACGACGAGGTATCTGGTCCATCAACATCTGGTCAGATCTGCTAATGACGAGATAACTCGTCGAGACAATCAAAGGGAGGCGCAATATCACATGGTCTTAAAAAAGGACACCAAACGCAAGATAAAATCCATTACAACCGAATAAGCATTAACGCGACTGAAAAATATATGAATTCAATTTAATATAAAATTATTTAAAAAATAGATTAAAAACCATGTTGGTAAAATGCAAAATAAGCGAATAATTTTTTTTAATTTTGATTAATGGCTTAGGTATACCAAACATTATTTTTATTTCTTACCGTCCAATCGGTCTAGGTCAGGTCTAGACGGTCATCTGACTTCCGGATCGAAAGTTTCGTGGTTCAGACATGCCAGTCTTGAATGATAGAATCCACATATTCTTTCACCCAATAGATGTGGTTATTTAGTCATTAATCATATTGTGGGGAAACATTACTCTAAATCTCATGGGTTAAAGCTTATACAAGAAGTTTTGAAATATCCTGAAACCACGACTTATTAACCCAAGTATAAATTTACCTTTTCAAGGTTTGCGCCGCGGTTGGGAGAGTAACGGTTTAGCAACCGGAGGGTTGCGAGTTCGAATCTGACCGAAGACAGTCGGGTACATGGGGGCTGGTGCACGTTAAATCTTTTTTGGTCTCAAACGTCATGATGTTGGCGTTGGGTGGAAGTTCGGAGAGTGTTACAGTTCAGGTGGTGACCTCGTCATCTGACGGTCGGTCAAAATTACGTGGTATTGTCCTCGAATATCTTCCTTCGGGTTTGATCCCTAATCTTCGCCCATAGCATGTTGCGTTGCTCTAGTGTGACGTCAATTAAATATCTCTACCTTTTCAGCGGTTTAGGATTTTGAAATAACAGCCTTCAATATACCAACATATTGAAAAACAGAGTGATTTGTCTGCAGTCAGGGGATTTGCAACAACGGAAAACTAAAGTCTAATCTAAAATCAAGAAAAGAAATCCATAATTCTCTTCAGTTTTCAGAAATTAGCTCATTGCCATAAATGAAGGGCTCAACTACATCATGTCTGTTCCGAACCCAAAGGTCGCTTGGATTTTGTCCGACAGTCGCAGCTTCATCCAACATCTATCTAATCGGGGCAGTGTGGGAGACAGAACTGGCATAGCGATCCTTAGCAAACTGAAACATGTCTCATCCTTCTGTGAGGTGCACCTGCAGTGGATCCCTTCGCACGTGGTCGTCAGGGGATACGAAGTAGCGGATGACTTGGCGAAGGAGGGTGTCGATGAACCATTGTCCGATATCCACTCATTGACGTTTCTTGAGATTTATTCTATCAGAAAGAATCTTGATAAGAAGGCATGGGATCGTTCCCCCGGTACACTCTTGGTATCGGGAACCGCCCAGGAAGATCTATTGCTCTCAATTGCGACAGACATATTCAGACAGCGCTCTCCCGGTTTTTCAGTGGCCATCTGAGATGTCTCACAATTTGCTGTGGTCGCAAGATTCATCCAGTTTGCCCTAAATGCCACTCCGATCAGGCCTACAAAGCACATTCTCCAGTGCCTGAGACGACCTGTTTTCTGAATCTCTCTTGGTGTATGACTGTGCAGGCGAATGGACTCTCGTGGATTTGGTCTAGCTGGAGCTAGACGTGGGGTAAGCAATAACAACGGAAAAGGGACCTTCTCATTACACCCGCTCACGCTAACAATTTCAATAGGGCTGTTTCAACGACCTCAGTAAGGCGGTCATCTTCAATGATTAACCTCTAAGACAAGATGACGTCACAGCCATATATTGATAGAGCTTACATATTGATCTGAGATGGCTTTGCAGCACCCTGCTGTATGGCATGCTCTTATTATAGACACCATTTCCGTTAATGATATATACTCAGTTCCCCTCAATAGATATAATCAATATGGTTTACCTTTCAATTCGGTAGCTTTTGTTGTTGGAGTTGTCCCCTGTTTTTGCTCTCAGCTCAGGAGGGAGTGATTAATCATTATCGGTGATTGAAATAAGTTATTCTGGATAGAAATTGAGCGAACAATTTGTCACCATCAAGTTTCATTAGCGAGCACAAGTTAACGCACGATGAGAGAAGCTGTCTGGGATAATTATCAATTATTACCGCATATACATTTCCGCGGTGTAACGTGATCGTTGAGAATGTTATTTTCATATGGTGGTGCGACACTTTAAAAACGAAGGGCTCGCCGATTTATGCAAAAATATTCAGCGAAAGCATTTCGGGAGCGATACAGTGCAATGGATTAATCAAAATTAAAACAATTGTTAATAAAGCTTTCGACTGCGTTCGCTTTGTTTTAAAATGAAGAAACTTGGAGATTTTCTTACTGGTGTTAGGAGAGAAATTCCTTCCTAGTCGGTGGATAATTTTAAAAAAGGTAGGTATTTTAATTAAGGCCGCACTGGAGCTACGCAACGGGCCATTAGCGACGGTCCGGGATCAAACTCGAAGGGAAAGATCCGGAAACAACGCCACGTAATTTTAAACTATGGTCGGATGACGAGGCAACACCTGAGCTGGCACACCACTCTCCAAACTTCCACATCACGCCAATGTGAGGACATTTGAGGCCACGACGGATTTAAAGTGCGCCAGCCCCTTTTTAGAGGGTGGTCTTTGGTTGGATTCGAACTCCAAACCATCCGGTTGCTAACCAGTTACTGACTTTTAGTGAAACAGTTTAATGGCTGAATTGGGAATACTTTTTTCTTTGAAAGAAAGATAATACGTAAATTTTTTACGGTATTTAAACTCTATTCACATTAGTATTAAGAATTTTATGATTTTTTGTGAAACATCAATATTATATAGCGAATTTTGAATTTTTAATTAACCTCGCACTGGAGTAACACAACGGGCTATTGGTGACGTTCCGGGATCAATCCCGAAGGGAAAGATTCAAGGACGACAACACGTAATTTTTGAACCACGGACAGATACGAGGCAACGCTTCATCTGGCACCCTACTCTACAAACTTCAAACTTCCACACCACGCCAACGGGAGGACATTTCAGGCCATAACCGATTTAACGTGCACCAGCACCCTTTGTACACGACGATCTTTGGTAGGATTCGAACTCGTAACCTACGCTTGTTAATCCGTTACTCTACCAACCAGTCTACCCCGGCCCATATAGTGAATGTTAAATACTTTGAAGTAGAATGATTGTGTGTGTGAAAGGTATGGTTCTATCCAAAAAATCTTTATACAAGTAAAAATGTGTTATATCTGATGACTATCGCTTTTGCTGTAAAGAAACATTGACGAAGCGCAAGCAGAAATTCGTGTTTTAAGGCTTAGGTAATGCAGAAATAATGTACAATACAAGACTGAACATCAAAGTTTGAACAGAGGGAAACTTTTACCATCTTTGTTTATAACAAAAATAGAAAGAATTCAAGAGCAAAAAATAAATGCTTATCGTGTCTCATTCGAGTTCGCTTGAAACTGATCTTCGAAGCCAGATCAGCCTTCTAAACATTTGACTTGAAATAGGAAACTTTCGCAAATAAGACAATTCAAAGTGTATTTTCGTAAGGAGAAGTTAAAGGTGACACGTACAAACACATTCCAAGATTGTGTGCGGACGAAATATTCTTGAATGGAATTGAAATGTGATTTATTTCGAGTTTCAACCACTCTGAATTTCGTATGGAATTGAAGAATGTGCGACAAATGATTGACGATTTTAGGTTATTCTCTATTCCTTGTCCAGTATTTTATTTACAATACATTTTATTTTATTTTATTTAACAATGTAACGCTTCATCGATTGTATTGAAAAACAACGAAGGTTCAGGTAGATCTCAGTGAACATCATTTGTTCTTACGCCAGACTTGCTCTTACTAAAATTTTGATATGAAGTTTTTGGTTAGGTTATGCTTGCACCAGTGACCGATGATAAAATCATTATAGGAAGAAAAATATTAGTTGTGGTAGGTAGGTATTTTAATTAGCGTCACACAGGAGCAACACAACGGGCCATTAAATTAGCTGTGAATGAATTAATAATTTTTAAATCATTTTTTTACCAGAATTAGAATACTTCAGACTTTCTAAATCGATGGAAATTGAAAAATCAATTTTGAAGTCGTAAAGGTAAAGTGCCTTCTTAAGTTTGTATTGATCCCGGACCATCGCCAATAACCCGCAGTGTTGCTCCAGTGTTTCATTAATTAACTACCTACCTTATGTTTATAATTAATGCGTTAAAACATCCTGCGTTCTACATAATTTTAGCAGCACACATTGTCTGTTTAAATCAGTTGGAAGATCTCTTACGCTTGTGAAGCTGATATTAAAATGAGAAATTAAAACATTAACGATATGAGTGATTAAATCAGTATTGATTAATTACTGAAAATAGCCCTCGCAGTCAATGCTTATCGGATTCGAGTCAATTTAATTAGTTGAACAGCCATACGTATTGAACTTCTGAAGTGATGAAAATTAAATTTAATGGGTAAGGATAAATTAATGTAGTCATATTTTTCTCCATCTAAATAGGGAATCGGGGCCGGGGAAGCCCGGTTGGTAGAGAAACGTATAATCAAACGGAGGGTCACAAGTTCAAATCCAAACAAAGACCATCGTGTACAAGGGGGTTGGTGCACGTTGAAGCTGTCGTGGACTCAAATTTCCTCAAGTTGGCGTTCCGTGTAAATTTTGAGAGGGGTTCCAGCTCAGGTGTGACCTCGTCATCTGACCATTTTCAAAATTACGTGGTGTTGTCCTCAGATCTTTCCCTTCGGGATTCATCCTAGACCGTCTCCAATAGCTCGTTGTGTTGCTCCAGTGCGACGTTAATTAAAATACCTACCTACCTAAATAGGGAACCTGTGAAAAAAATTTCCAGATACATAATTTCAGCTTATTAGCTGTTTATGTTTTGCCTTAACGTAATTATCAGTTCTTGAAGAAACAGTTTTGGTCGTAATATCTGTGTCTATTCAATAACTCTTTATACAAAAATGTCTTTAGGGTGATAATGCTTAAATCATTACATTTTCACGTAAATTTTTCATTTTTGGTATTTAAATACATTTTAGAGAAAGAATCTTCTTATACCAAGATATAATTCCCTTCTAAAAGCTTTTACCTTTTTATCATATCTTTAAATCTTAGCTACCAGAATCCAATTAATAATCTATACACCAAAAAGAGATGCGAAGATGTGTTGAAATATTCATTCTTCTAAAGGCGCTTATTTCTTGAATTACTCTTGCGAGAATTCATCTTAGAAGCAAATTCAATCAGAAATTATGCAATAATTTGAAACTTGAAATGGATTCATATAATGAGAGAATATTAACTTATTCGAATCCTAGTTCCGTTGTATGGGACATATCACTTATGCTAAAATGTAATCTTATTTATCGTGAGGGAATTATTAAAATACAAATGCATATGTTTTATACACGTAAAAGGCTTAGGTTCAACAACAAAATCTAAGCTTGATATCGATCAGAAACGGTTGAAATCTCATTTATAATTCTAATCAGTAGAAATTATCTTGCAACTTCATTGGACTTCATTGCAGATGAAATTGGAAATTATATAAAGTAGTCATGGTTAGAGGGTATCAATTTAGAATACGTGTTCGACCCATAAATTTAGAGAGGATAAATTTTCAAAACTATTCCTTTTATTCGCGCGATGTTCTCAGTAGATCAAATTCAAAGGTATAATTCAATAGCAATAACATTTTCAATGTGCGTAAAACTTATTTAATGGGTAGTCTTCATATTAAACTGCACACCGATGTCATAATTTTCAATGCCGTCACCCAAAAAAGGACATGTAATATTAAATCAATATCAAAATTTATCCTTGAATACTTGTTTTAAGGTGTACGTATACATAAGAAATCACGAAAATTGACCTTAATATCGATTTTGTTTTTATTGCTTCAAAATATTTCCCAATTTCTGAGCTTTTAAACGACACCAAGCTCGTGTCAATATTCGGAATATTTTTCTAGTTACGAAGGTTTATCGTTAGGTACTGTAACCAGTTCAAACAAGTCTCCAAAACTTAAACTCAATTTCTGAAGAGAATTGTGTTTTTGCTATACGATACTTTGTTCAAACAATAACTCAGGAATGAATTTATCTATTATAATTATTTTTGTATCATTGTAAACTATATAATACTCTGGAAATCAGTTTTTTGCTTTGAAATTGATTTTTGGTTGATTTTTAAATGTTAAAATTGCTTAAAAAAATCTTGATTTTTTTTTAGATTTCCTTGATGAAAACAATTATAAAAAATAACCTATTCCCTCTAGCATCTTGATTGAGGGTCAAAATATGAAGAGTAATATTAGGAATAATTTTCAACAGGAATTGTCCTGAACAAATTAGAATTTGAGATATCACAGTTTAAAAGAATGTTAATTAGCTGATTATATCTAAATTAGATAACTAATGATAAACAAATTATATTTTTTCTCACTGAAATTATTTTAAGCATAAGCATTATTTTAAGCAGGACTTGTTGGAAAAAATTAAAAAGTCAAAGTTAAAAAATCTTCTAGTGTATACGTACACCTTAAGTCATTTGGTGCACCCAGTTCTGGATTATGAGTAAAAATGTAAAGAACCTGATGGTTACTCTGTCTTCCAAAAATTCAGTCAGTCGTCGTGGCTCAGTGGGTTTGATTTGGGTTAGATTTTCATTGAGACACCACACTTGTCATGATAATAAAGGTTGAATATTCACTGAGACACCAAACCAGTCGTGGTGGTGTGATATGAGCTGGATTTTCATTGAGACACCACACTTGTCATGATAATAAAGGTTGAATATTCACTGAGACACCAAACCAGTCGTGGTGGTGTGATATGAGCTGGATTTTCATTGCAACACCTTATCGATCGTGATGGTGGTAATATGGACTGGATTTTCATTGAGACACCACATCAGTCGTGCTGGTGATTTGATGTGGGATAGATTTGCATTGAGACACCACACCAGTTTTTGTAGTGTGATGATATGGGCTGGATTTTCATTAAGACACCTCACCAATCGAGGTGCTGTCCAGATATTGGCTGTTGTTTCATTGAGACACCACACCAGCCGTGGTGGTGTGATGGTATTGACTGGATTTCCAATGCGATACCACACCGACCTGCTCGTGTTCACAGGCACTATGTCCTTCAATCCTTTTGGATTTTTGGCACAGATTTCCTTTTGATGGACGGTAACGCTCGTCTACATAGAGCAAAGCTCTTGGAAGAATACCTTGAGACAGAGGGTATTGTTCGGGGATAAGTGGACAACCATATTCCTAGGACCTAAATTCAATCAAAAATATTTAGGATACCCTTAGAGGAGCTGTCGTCTCCCGTCTGTTTAGGTAGGTAGGTAGGTATTTGATTAACGTCACACTGGAGCAACACAAAGGGCTATTGGTGACAGTCCGGGATCAAACCCAAAGGGAGAGATCCGAGGACAACATCTCGGAATTTGAACCACGGTCAGATGACGAGATCCCACCTGAGCTGGATCCCCACTCTCAAAACTTCCACACCACGCCAACGTGAGGACACTTGAGGCCACGGCAAATTTAAAGTGCACCAGCCCCCCCCCCCTTGTACACGACGGTCTTTGGTTGGATTCCAACACGCAACCCTCCGGTTGCTAATCCGTTACTCTTCCAACCAGGCTACCGCGGCCCCCGCCTTTTTAGAAGAATGGAAATTATTGACTCCTGCTATCCTGGATCATTGGTGTGAATCTTGCATCAAAGTCAGGACACGCATTATAATGTACGAAGTGTGAATTAACTATTTAAAGGGTAAAATATCGGGTCATACGGAAAGTTCAGCGGTTTTCAAATCGAAGCGCGCTTTCTTATTACTATTTTGCTACAGCTGATAAGGAGTGACCTTGATTGAAGCAGATGTGTAAATTCGATCTTTTCTGCTTTCACTGCATAATTCTAGCTTGTGTTGTGGCACAATTTTTGTTTCACTGCAGTGCTAAGAATGGAGAACCAAAAAGTTCATTTTCGTCATATTATGCTCTTTTATTTTAAGAAAGAAAAAAATGCTAGTCAGACTGCTCGTAAAATTTGTGCTGTATATGGACAAAGTGCTGTTTCTGATGACACAGTTCGAAGGTGGTTTGTTAAATTTAAGCGCGGAAATTTCAGCCTTGAAGATGATGCCCGCTCTGGACGACCATCCTCTCTAAACGAGGACCTATTAAAAGATGCCATCGATGAAAATACACGTTACACACTTCAGGAACTATCAGACTAAATATTCCAAAAAATACATTTCATGATCATCTGATGAAGATTGGGTATGTAAGCCGCTACGATGTATGGGTACCCCATACTATAACACAACAGAATATGCTTGCTCGAATTTCGGCATGTGATTCTTTCCTGAAACGAAATGAAAAAGCTCCTTTTTTGAAACGGCTCATTACTGGAGATGAGAAGTGGATACTATACAATAATGTTACAAGAAAAAGATCATGGGGTAAGCCAAATGAACCTCCCCAAGTAACATCGAGAGGGGGCTGCATCCCAAAAAAGTGATGCTTTGTGTATGGTGGGACTATAAAAGAATTGTTCATTATGAATTGTTGCCACAAAATCAGATATTAAATTTAGAAAAATTCTGTTCTCAAATGGCAGTATTAAAAGCAGAAATCGAAGCAAAGCGACCAGAATTGACCAATCGTCGAGGTGTTGTCTTCCAGCATGACAATAAATGTCAAACAAAGACTTATTGAGTACGGCTGAGATGTTCTGTGTCACCCCCATATTCACCAGACCTTGCCCTCTCAGATTTTCAACTCTTCAGGTCACTTCAAAATTCTCTGAACGACCTGGTGTTCAATTCTTTGGAGACTGTCAAACAGCACCTCGATTACTTCTTTACAAATAAGCCTAATGACTTTTTTAAAAAAGGAATTTTCCAGCTGCCGGAAAGATGGCAAAAGTCATAGAACAAAATGGTGCTTATGTGATTCAATGACATTTTTTTAAATTTTGTACTGATTCGTTAGTATTTATCATACAAAAACCGCAGAACTTTCCGGATGACCCAATAGATCCTTAATATGTTGTTTTTCATTTTGCTTGGTTTAAATGAATAAATAATTCAATCGTCTACTTCCTTGCGAAATTTGGATTCAATCAAGGAATGATTTTAAGAATTATATCAGATTTGCTGTTTCGTGCTTAAATTTAAAGTTTAGCTTACCTATCTTAAAATGTATGTATGCACTAGGAATCACGAAAATCGACCAGAATATCGATATTTTTTAATGCTTCAAATATTTTCCAACTCTAGCTTTCAGTCGATACCAAGGTCTTGTAAATATTCTAAACAGTTTTCTAGTTGCAAGGGTTATTTTTGGGGGTATTGTCCCCATGTAGACATGTTTCCGTAACTTTAAACTCAATTTCTGAAGAATTGTATTTTTGCAATATAATGTTTCGTCCAAACTGTGATATATCAACAATGAATTGATCTTTTGTCATTATAATCTATGTAATACAATGAATGTTTTGACCCTCAGTCAAAGTTATTAGTTTGGAAATGAATTGTAGTTGATATTTAAATGTTAAAATTCCTGAAAAACCTTGATTTTTTGTACTTCCTTCATGAAAAAAACTGTAAAAAGAAACCTATTCTCTCTAGCTATTTGTTTGGGGGTCAAAACATAAAGAATCATACTAGGAAAAATTTCCAAAAGGAATTGCCTTTCTGAACAAATTAGAATGTGAGATATCACTGCTCAAAAAACATGCTAATTAGCAAATTAAATCTAAATTAGATAATTAATGATTAGCTTAATCTAATTTTTTCACACTGAAATGATATTAAGCACAAAACAGTGACCTATTGTAAAAAATGGATTTTTAATGTCAAAATTAGAAAAAATATATTCTAGTGCATACCTACACCTTAAGCCTTCGTACTTAAAGAAAAGTAATGTAAATTAGCATCCCAGACTTGCTCATGTCTTAAGAAATAATCTCTCTATCACGATGAAATGTATTGTTACTTTTAAAGAACCCAAACAAAATCTAGGTGATGCCTATTTTTTAACTTCAAATTTAATATGAAGAGGGAGATGAATATAGGCTGTCACATTCTTAGACAAACTTGTGCGATGTGTATTTATGATAAAGTAATACTATTTTGTTTTTATATTATATTATTAAATAAATTGTAGTTCACAAAAACACTAGATCAATGGTCGCCGAACTTCTTTGACCGTTGACCCCTTCAAGAGTTTGACTTTTTTATTTCCTCGATTTTACTATAACGTAATTATAATAGGACAATAAAAAAAGACGCTCATGTGAGTTTTAGATTGTTTATTTCATAGTTAGTATTTATTGTATGTATAATGTAGTACATATTATATTGGCTTAACGGCAAAGGGATACGTTTTCGTTTTTGACGTCCTTCTTGACATCACATATTTGATAGAAGAGGGATATATATAAAATATAATTTAGTTAATATTACTCGTACAATGATTACCCTTACAATATTCGTCTATCGTCCCCTAACAATGTTATATCGACCCCTGCTCTGGATCATAAATGCATATTGATGGGAGCAAATAATTTGAAAACTATTGAAAAATCACTAATAAAGACCAAAACAGGTGATAAAATTGTCAATATTTGTTTGGGTGGAGCAAATCAACGTCCACGGAAATAGCTATAGACCACCATCGTCTATTCTGATAACGGTAGCCGTTTTCGTCCATCGAAATAGCTATTGACCAATTTTTACAATAGAGTCCTTTGGAAAGATTCCATTGATCCTTTCCTCGGAATAGAATCCTTTGTAAAGATCCCATTGCTTATTTCCTTAGAATAGAATAATTTTGAAAAATTCTATCACTCATTTCCTTAAAATAGAATCCTTTGGAAAGGATTTATCGCTCCTTGCCTTAGAATAGGATCCTTTGGAAATATTCTATTACTTCTTTCCTTAGAATAGAATCCTTTTTCAAGTATTCAATTGCTTCTTTCCTTAGAATAGAATCCTTTTTCAAGTATTCAATTGCTTCTTTCCTTAGAATAGAATCCTTTCTCAAGTATTTAATTGCTTCTTTCCTTAGAATAGAATCCTTTCTCAAGTATTTAATTGCTTCTTTCCTTAGAATAGAATCCTTTCTCAAGTATTCAATTGCTTCTTTCCTTAGAATAGAATCCTTTTTCAAGTATTCAATTGCTCATTTCCTTAGAATAGAATGCTTTGGACATATTATATCACACCATCCCTTGATATAGAATCCATTTTAGATTCTATTGTTCAATAAGGTTAAAACTGGTTAACAGCCATGCATAGTAGTCTGTACGTGCTCGGAATTTTGCGTGTGAGCCTCTCAATGGGTTACATTTTGTACTGAAAGTTTTGAAACACTCTGTATACATTTGCAAACTGCAAATAAAGAGAAACAATTCTTTTGAATTGTTTTCAATTTTTTAAGAAAGCTTAAACAAACACATTTTGAGATTTGTGGATGCAAAATGCAAGTTTCGGAAAAGACGAAGTATTTTCGCATTCCCTTTCAAATCCTTTTTCTATTCGAGATTGTTGAGGCTTCTAATATTGTTTCTTTCCACAAAAGTGTTATTCCACTGATGAAATATCGACCCAGGTGCTTCGTAGGCCTAAACTGTTAGCAACGCAAGCGACGGGAAGAGTGATTTCTCAGATATGTAAACATAACTTTTGAAAATCCATACCTGGAGAGCTGTGAGACCTTCCTGCGCAAGTTATCAGATATTTTGCATTATAAAATAGCTTTTACTTTTCGTACACAGATTTCCTTACTTTTAGTTTGTCATCGATTTTCGTTTCGTGTTGAGATTCACAATAATGAATGAAAAGTATCTAAATATAGCTGGTTGGAAACATAAATGTTTTTTAACCCTCCAAGAGGCTTCGACGAGATATCTCGTCCATCAAGATCTGACCGATTTTGCTATGACGAGGTATCTTGTTATCAAGATATTGTAGATTTGTTTCATGTTTAATGGATGAAAAGTATTTTAAATACTTTTCATCCATTAAACATGAAACTGGCTGGAAACATAACTGCTTTTAAACATGTAACTGGCTGGAAAGATAAATGTTTTTTAACCCTCCAAGAGGCTTCGACGAGATATCTCGTCCATCAAGATTTGACCGACTTTGCTACTGACGCGATATCTTGTTATCAAGATATTGTAGATCTGTTTTATGACGGGATCAAAATATGTTCAGTTCTTCTCTAATGACGAAATATCCGTCCATCAAGATCTGACTAATCTTGCTAATGACGAGATATCTCGTGATAAACATATTGCCAATTTCTTTTATGATGGCTAGATCTAGATAAGTTCAGTTTGCTTCTTATGACGCGGTATCTCTTCCATCAAGATCTGGTCAGTTCCGCTAATGACGAAATACACTGCTGGCCACCCAAATTGCAACACCAAGAAAGACAAGAGATATCACAACAAAATTTATTTTGTAGATAACATGTTGACCAAGTATCAAATGATTAAATTTATAGACTTCTGTGAAGTGTGGTTCCTGCCAAAATCAGTAGCCAGAGTAGCCGCCATTGTTGGAGATCACCGCTGCCACACGCCTCGGCATTGATTCAAAGAGACTTTGGATGTGTTCTTGGGGTACAGCAGACCAAGCAGCTTCCACACGTTGCCAAAGTTGATCTGGTGTGGCAGCTGGGGATGTATTCTGGGTCAATCGTTGAGCAACCATGGACCACATGTTTTCTATCGGCGAAAGATCCGGAGAGCGAGCTGGCCAAGGAAGCAATTCAATCTGGCGATTGACGAAGAACCCTTGGACAATGCGTGCCACGTGTGGTCGCACATTATCCTGTTGAAATATGGCTGTGGGCAAGCCCTGAAGGTAAGGAAGGACAACTGGCTCCAACACCTCGGAGATGTAGCGCTGGCTGTTTAAAGTACCGGCAATGCGTACTAGAGGAGTGCGAGAGTGATATCCAATACCGCCCCATACCATAATACCCGGTGCAGGACCAGTGTGGCGGTGCATAACGCAGCTGTTCAGCATCTTCTCTCCACGGTGTCTCCAGACTCGAATCCGACCATCGTGGTGTTGCAGACAGAAGCGTGACTCGTCAGTAAAGACAATTTCATTCCATTCTGCCGTCCACATCCTTCTTTCATCGCACCATTGGCGGCGGAAACGTCTGTGGTTCTGCGTCAAGTGTAGACGAAGCAATGGACGTCTTGCGGACAGACCACTCTGCTGTAAACGGCGTCGAATGGTACGCGCAGACACTGGATGATGCGGTACAGACTGAATGTGCTGTGCTATGGTTCGTGATGTGGCTGAGCGATCCGTCACTGCCATACGCACAATATGCCTGTCATCACGTGAAGTGGTGCACTGAGGTGGATGCGATCGAACACGTCGGTCCGTCGTACCCTCCTGCATCCAACGATCACATATCCGCATTACAGTTGTTTGGTTTCGTCCAACACGACTACCGATTTCCCTGAAAGATAATCCACAATCTCGGTAGGCCACTATCCTTCCTCTGTCGAACTCGGATACTTGATCAAAAGATGATCGCTGTTTTCTACGAGGCATAATTGATCGTTTTTTTGAAAAAACCACAAGAAAAACACAATTGCCGTACTTGAAATCGTCGAAATCTCCAAGCCTTAAATAGCGCTTTGAAGTGGCGCCACAGGCGCGCGTGATGTGCGTCTGCGCTGAAATTCTAATCATTTGCATATCTCACCTCCGCTAATGCATGTTGTAAATTTCATATTATTTGCATGCTTCCTTCAGGGTGTTGCATTTACGGTGGCCAGCAGTGTATCTCGTCATCAAGATACTGCCAATTTATTTTCTGATGACGAGATCAAGATAAGTTTAGTTTAGTTTACTTCTGATGACGAGGTAATTCGTCCAACAAGATCTGATCAATTTTCTTCTAATGATGAGATACATCGTCAAGACCAGAAGGGTTAAGTTTTTTCTGCTAAAAAATAATTGCAAAATATCCAATAAAGATGCTTATATTTTAACTTCTATTTAATTCAAGTGATTTCTCATCTATGTAAAAACCTCTAGCCCTCCTAGTGTGTTGTCTCAACGAGGCATCTCCTCATTAGCATAACGGACCGATCTTGATGGACGAGATATCTCGTTATTAGCGAAATTGGTCGGATCCCGATGGACGAGATATCTCGTCGAAACGACTTGAATGGTTCAAAGTCCATACCTACGAAATCATCCTTTGTTTCTATCTGGTATCTCACATGATCGACTACCTTTTTATTTTTATTGGGATCTTTATTTTTTATAGTTCATCATAAAATATATTTTTTCTATGAAATTTCAGATAAATAAATAAAAAGATTCAACTTCAGAGGATTTTCAGTCTGCAATATGCTGAAAAGAAAATATTTCGTTTTTCAAAAATGTGCTAAAGGTGAAGGTGTAAAGGTTAAAGGCATTAAGGGTGAATGTTTAAAGGTAGAAGGCCCCTTAATATAATTCTAAAATATCTAAAAAATATGCTTGCATTCTGTTCACATTTTTAGATTTATATTATAGAAAATAATTCTTTAGATATCTGACCGTCGTCAATAGCCCGTTGTGATCCCCAGTTTGACGTTAATTAAACTAATATATATATATATATATACCTAAAATAATTCTAAAATATATCTTATATAAAAAGGGTTCACAATTCTAATTACATTTTTGGTAATCTTGATTCCCGCTAAAATAATTATAAAATATCTAGTATCAATCAATGTTTATATTATAGTTCCATTTTTGTGATTTTGATATCTTTTAAATATTTTCTAATTGCATTTTAGAGTCGTTTCGATTTCTTTTAAAATACATATTAAAATTTTTTAAATTCTATTTAGAATTTTAGTGATTTTGATTACCCCGAAAATATGTTAATATAAACTAAAATGCTTCATTATATAGTTACATCTTTAGTCATTTAGTTTTTAAACATATTCTATAATAGCCAATATATATATGTTTGCATTCCAATTCTGTACATTTCTTATGATTTTGATTTCTTCCAAAATAATTATGGAATACCTACTAAAAAATGTTTGCATTGTATTTATATTTCAGGATCTTAATTATTTCTAAAGTATCTAATAATGCTTGCATTATAATTCCATTTCTTTGACCTTGATTACTTCTAAAACAATCCTGAAATATCTACTAAAATGCTTCATTCTTATTACTTTTTAGTGATCCTGCTTGCTTCTAAAATAATTCTAATTAGATTTTATGTGTATGTGATTTTAATATACACTTTATTTCACTGCACTTTAAATCTGTAGTGGCCTCACGTTGGCGTGGTGAGGAAGTTTGGAGAGTGGGGTTCGAGTTCAGATGTTGTTTTCGTCATCTGACCATGACTCAAAATTACGAGGCGTTGTCCTAGGATCTATCCCTTCTGGATTGCAGGTTCGATTCCTGCCAGGCGCATTCCTTCCTGGGTGTATTTCCCTCTTCTATGTCAGTAAAATACTTTCATTGAGTGTGCGTCTATTACTTGATATTGTATGTCTTGTGTCTGGCGCAGCATGGCCAAATATGGCCCTTGAGCCTTACCCCCCCCCCCCCCCAAACCACCCGGACCGTCGCCAATAGCCCGTTGTGTTGTTCCAATGCAACGTTAATAAACAACCTACCTTTATTTCATAATGTATCGATAAAAGTGTAGACTCAATTCAAATTAAAAGAATAAATGTTTCCAATTGCGATTTCTTTGGGGAGTACGCAAGAATCTGGTTTTATCACACTTACTTAAGAATGCATTTCCAGACCGAGAACTCATTTGTGTAATCAAACACATTAATTATAGAAATAATCATCATTAAACTCATTGATTAAAAATCATAATTAAACAATCCCGGAATCTAGTTTTTTTCCGGTAATTAAATGGCTGCACGATTTTTTTTAGCAGCGGACGCACTTGAGAAACGAAATGAGCGAGTATACCACTGCTATTTGCTATATAACTGTTTACTTATCAGAATCTTTTGTCACTCCCTTAAGAACTTTCTCTCTTCACAATAAATAATAAGTATAATGAGCAAATAAAAACTCCGAAAAAAGAGAGCTTTAAGTGTGATTATTTTTCAACTAAAATAAAACGCCCCAAGTTTGTCGCGCTAACACTGATGCAAGTTATCTTTTTCCACTCGTCATTATTTTTAATGAAGGTGTCTGTCCCGAAAGTAATGACTGTGCCCTTGCCAGTTCCAGGTCTAAATGAATTCTCTTCCATCAATAATCAGGCAAAATGTTTTTCTTCTTATCAGGTAAACACCCAGACGGAGTAAATCTTTCCCCACTTATTTCTTCGAATCATTATCACTTCCCAGAAAATCAACGCTACATTCTATTTGAGATAGACTTATCACGTGGATGTCGAGAAAAAGAGTCTTCGGGTCTCATTGCGATTCCAAAAATTGAAATGAATTAAAGAAACTGAAACGTCTGTATGCTGGTGATTAACGGTTTACATTTTAGCTAAATGGGAACAGATAATTAAGCTTAAATAGTGTCCCTTAAGTAGTTACTTTTTCAACTCCTATTAATGAGCAGATAGTGTGACACTTTCCAAAGGTTCTGCATGTGGACCTTCCTGGGGAGATACATGAAGTATATGGGTTTATTGGTTGGAGCGTGATCAGGAAAGTTAAATACCAAGAAAGCATTTGTGTAATCAGACACATTAATTGCAGAAATAATCATTAAACTCATAAATAAAAGTATTAAAGAAGCTGAAACGTCTGTATGCTGGTGATCACCGGTTTACATTTTGGCTTAACGGGAACAGATAATTAAGCTTAAATAACGTCTCATAAATAGTTACTTTTTCCGCTCCTATTAATGAGCAGATAGTGTGACACTTTCCAAAGCTTCTGCATGTGGATCCTTCCTGGGGAAGACATGGAATATATATACTTATTAGATGGAGCGCGATCACAGGAAAGTTAAATTTGAAAATCAATCGCATGGTTTCTTGAGGGTAATGAGTTTTATAAGTGAATGGAATCGTATCCTATAGGAATTAAATATTGAACATTAGAGTCCTTTAAGAGTTGTGATACCTTTGATGTGTCTCGCATTAAATATATTCCACTTGAAAAATTATCGTTTAATCTTAATTACTTTAGATACTTTCAGTTTCGTTGTATTTATTCATAAATATATGAAG